>BLSH010134623.1:439002-465928 GCA_018402905.1 Glandirana rugosa
CAGTGCAGCCTCCACCATGACCCCACCGCCACCAGCCCACTGTCGCCTCTCATTACACATCCACAGGCACCACGAGCCCCGCAGTGCAGCCTCCCCCGCAAGTACCCTGCCACAAGCTCACTGTCGCCTTTCATTACACAGGCACCACAAGCCCCGCAGTGCAGCCTCCCCCGCGAGTGCCCTGCCACAAGCCCACTGTCGCCTCTCATTACACATCCACAGGCACCACGAGCCCCGCAGTGCAGCCTCCACCATGAGGTCCCTGCCACAAGCTCACTGTCGCCTCTCATTACACATCCACAGGCACCACGAGCCCTGCAGAGCAGCCTCCCCCGCGAGTGCCCTGCCAAAAGCTCACTGTCACCTCTCATTACACATCCACAGGCACCACGAGCCCCACATCCACAGGCACCATGAGCTTCTGCAACGTGGCCACCCCCCCTCCTGCTGAGGTTCTGCCACAAGCTCAATGGTCTCCAGTGGCAGTCTACCCGGCCACTCACGTTTTCTTGTCTGTCTTTCTCCCCAGAAAAAAAAGTATCCCACTCCGCTCACTATCCTATGGTTACAACTCCTCTTAACACATACACCCCCTTGTTTTAATTGGCCCAAATCAGGCTGGTCAGTCACTCCTTTACCCTCTCGCAGAGCATACTAAGAGAAAGCCACGATCCCTATTAGGGATGTTTAATTTTGCCGTGAGGATTACTCCTTCATTGCACGCCTCCTTGGTTTTCCTCTCTGAGGTACAAGACCTTGATCAAGTTCTCAGACTGAACCCAGCCGCATAGCGGATTTGGCAATGTGGGACGAACTCCTTACAAACTGGAAACAGCATATCAATGTTTATTCCATTAGCATCAGCTTTATCACCTCAGGTAGTTACGGATGCCGCAGCCTCCACAGGTTTCGCTGTAATTTTTGACCATCACTGGTTCGCAGGGCCATGGCCACCAGTAATCCTTTGCATCCCCGGTTTTTCATTCCCCCTTTTTAACTCCATCCCATTGTGGCAGCAGCTCAGGTCTGGTGCCATACCTAGACAGGACAAATGGTGGTCTTCGTCAGAGACAACCAGGCTATGGCCGAAATGATAAACAAAGATAGGTCCAAGTTGCTCCCCATCGGGTCTTTTCTACGCAGGCTGGTGCAGACCTCCCTGCAGCATAAATTTAATGTTCTTTGCACGTATATACGTCGCAGCAGACGCACTGTCCCACTTCAATGTCATTTCATTCTTTCAGCAGAAACACGGAGCCAACCCAACGACTACTCCTATCCCACCTTGGTCACAGCTGACGATGGATTAAAACCTCACCTTCTCGACGTGACCCAGCTAGTTAACCACTCATTGTCCCGCAATACACTGAAGGCCTATCGCTCTGCTTGGAACACTTACTGCAGGTTTCTAGCCTCATGCCCAGGAGCAACCACAGGTGAAGTTAAGCCTATCCTATCCTTCATATCGTATTTCCACACGCAGCTGGCTCTTTCTCATAACACTATCAGGCTATACCTAGCCAGTATCCAGCATTTTCTGTCCTTCCAGGACCCCGGAAAGCTGTCTCTGTTTATGGCCCACTTAAGCAGATCCCTACTACAAGGCATCCAGAAGCATTACCCTGTAGCCAACGGCAAACGCTTGCCTGTCACCAGCACCATGTTCATGGACATGTCTGCAATCTGGATTTTTGCTCAGTCTAGTCATTCAAGCAGGCCATCTATCTGGCCTCCTACGGCTTTCTACGGCCTAGCGAATTCACCATTATTGGTACCAGCAGCCAGACACTATACAGACGCTACTTGACTTGCTTTCCAAGCCGTTGCGTCCTCCATCTCGCAGTATCCTAAACTCATCAATCTGGACCAGGAGTTGACCTCAATCTCTTTCAGATGAACAATGCTTGGTGCCCCGTTACGTTGCTCGACCTGTTGCTTTCTCACCTCCCTAGCCAATTACACTCTAATCCACTGTTGCCTTTTTCAACTAGCCCCCTGAGTGGCAGCCAATTTACCAGGCATGTCAGGATCCTACAGGCCAACTTGAGCCTTGACCCGGGGTGGTACTCCGGACATTCTTTCCGGATCGGAGCAGCCTCAGCTGCATCTCAGCACAGAGTACCAGACCACGTGATTAAGAAGTTAGGAAGATGAAAGTCCGCCTGTTTCACTAGATACATCCGAAATCCTCAGACATAAATGGCTCAAGCCCTTACCAAACTTGCCGAGCGATGACAGAATCATTAAAGAACTACTTCCCTATCCGGACACTATTGACCCCTTTTCTTGGCATACCAACCAGACCACCAAGGCACATCTCAGGTCTATGCTATGTTGTAAGTCTTGTCTCGTGTTTATGTGATCCATATACGTCTCGGTCGTAGGGCCATGACCATAAATTAGAAGGCCAGTATGGTGGCCTGAATTTATGGGAGGAGCTTGGAGGGAATATAAGCAGACCACTCACCTGTGGTCTTTGTTGATTCCGGTGCACGATACCCTCGCTCCTATTCCCCTTTTTAGGGCACTTCTCAGCACTTTTCTCTCCACAATCATCCATTACTTATCTTGGGTATGCCCCCTTTTCTTGGCATACCGACCAGACCACCAAGGCACACCTCAGGTCTATGTTATGTTGTAAGTCTTGTCTCATGTTTATGTGATCCATATATGTCTCGGTCGTAGAGCCACGACCATAAATCTATATATCACAGTTTGTGGACTCTATAACTTTCCTACAGACTAAATAATATAAGCTGGTTTGAGTAATTTTCACCAAAGAAATATAGCAGTATACATTTTGGCCAAAATGTATGAAGAATTATTATTTGCAACATGTTATAACAGAAATGAAGAAAAACTCAGATGGGTTTTTTTTCAAAATATGCGGTCCTTTTTTGTTTATTTAGAAAACAATTAAAAACCTAGTGGTGATTAAATACCACCAAAAGAAAGCTTGATTTGTGTGACAAAAATGATAAAAATTTCATATGGGTAAAGTGTAGTATGACCGCACAATTGTTATTCAAAGTGTGACAGTGCTGAAAGCTCAAAATTGGCCTGGGCAGGAAGGGGGTAAAAGTGGCTTGTATTGAAGTGGTTAACAGCCACTGAGAGAGGAAAACTGTCATGTATAATAGCAGCAGTAATACCTCTAATATACGATAGATAGATAGATAGATAGATAGATAGATAGATAGATAGATAGATAGATAGATAGATAGATAGATAGTAATGAAAACTGTTTAATATGCCATAGCCATGTAGCAGTTTCTGCAAATAATTGACACAAGTATTTTGCACTGCAAGCATTTTACAGACATCTATAGAAGTAGACACAATACTATTGTTAGGTTTGACTTATTCCATGTACCTACTGCCTATAATTTGGCAAAAGCACTGAGCGAATTATAGCAGAAAGATGATTACAATAATATGAGAATACATACAAACTTGGTACTGTTGTCCTAGTTGCATAGAAAAGAATTGATCATTTATTTGGAAGTTTTAAAAAATGTAAGTGTCTTCAGGCTAAAGCGGAAAGGTACATTTTAATAATAACTCTTCACAAAATTGCTATAATGCAAGTATATATGCTATATCAGCATTTTAGTTTAACTTTTTTTGAATAACAACCTACGGTGTCCAAAACATCCAAAGAGTGTGTATTTAGTATATAGAATATTAGAAATGTATGATGTCCTTTAACCTACTACAACCTTACTAAATCGATTATAAAAATATGTTATAAGATTTATTCAGTGCAATGTGGTTTTGGAGGATTGGCATTTGAATTTCGAGAAGAAATGAAATGAGAAATATAGATTTTTAAGTAGAATGTCATAAATTGGATAATAACAGTTCTAAAAAAAAATTACACAACTGAATAAAAGGTCACTTAGGTGGTTCTGAAGAGTTAACAGATATACTGTATATTTAACAGAACATGTATTTCCACAGACTACTGCTTAACCCTTTCACTACCAGAGCCATTTTTGCCTTCATTTTTTCTTTTTTATGCACACGTTTAAAACGAAACAATACTCCCCTGTTCTCCAGCACTGTGATCCCCCTGAGCTCCCTGCCCAGGACATCTTCAGCCCTGCCACTTCTGGGTATCAATACCTGGCTGTTTCCATTGCCTGAGCTGAAATGATTTCACTCCCATGCATGAGGGGATAGTTCAGTTATTTCTGCATTGCCAAAATTCTTACACTGAGCTGCACATGCGCAGCTTATTGTACAGTGTGGACAGGCAGGTGAGTACATTTAATGTAGAAGAGACATAGCATGCTTCTTCTACATTAAAAATCCTGCCTGTTCGCAATTTTTTATAAGTAAAGTTCCTTATTAAAAAATGATTTTAGGCCTGAAAATTAGGTAATTCCCTGAACATTATATGTGCAGTGGTTTATAAAGTGCGAAATTTCAGTAAAAAATACACGAAAGTTAAGCTTGCCCCTCACCTCTTGATGCCGTTGCTTTTTAGTCAACTTCTCAGGGGATGTAAAGACATGGATGGATACGTCTCTTTACTGGATAGCAAGAATCACATCAGTTAAAATGACACTTGCCTAAATTGCTGTACTATTTCTGTACCTTACCAATGGCTGTGCCATTGGAAGTGCTCTGCAAAATTTCAAGCAAAAATCTTCAAATTTGTTTTGGGGACTAAGGGTAGGCGATTAGCACGCACTGTGATGTATGTCCCCAAAGACCTGGGAGGCCTGGGTGTCCCGGACTTTCATAAATACTATTTGGTGGCACAGCTGACCCAAATGTGTCAAATACACTCTTCCTATTATCAGCCAGACTGGGTGTCTTTAGAGGCCCAAGCTTGCTCCCCCGCAATCTATCTATAGAGCTGGTGATTTGGCCCCCTTCTAGACATTGCAAAGCTTTGTTGTGCTCAACCCTTTCTCATTTTATAGGTTGGTGGGACTCTTCCTGTAGGAGGTGGCCCCTTCGCTCTCCTCATATCCCAGTCCCTTCCCTCTTCAATAATCCTTTGTTCTAACTGGGCCTGCAATATCAACAGTTTTATTAGTGGATGGACAAGGGATTGTACCAGATAGGCCAATTTTTTTATCGAAAGGGCATACGACCCACATCATATTTTGTACATCATTTAGGAATGTCACCCTCAGAAAGTTTTCGTTTACAACAAATCCTACATTACTTAAGTTCTCTTCAAAAACAGAGCGATGATCTTGCTACGCAAACGATATTTGAAAATAGATGTTTGCAACCTACATTACAACGGGAGTGCATTTCAGTGCTGTATAAACTATTCATTGCCCCATCCCCTAAATTGTCTTACCAACTGGTTTGGGAAAAATACCTTAATCTAGACCTTGATGAAACAGACTGGCCAACTTGGAACACTCGTATGCATAAAGGTATTATGAATGTCACCTTGGTAGACGTGGATTTTAAGGTTTATTCTAGGAGGTATCTAGTACCTGTACTCCTCTCAAAAATGTTTCAAGGTTGTTCACCCTTATGTTTTTGGGGGTTGTGGTTAGGAGGGATCACCCTTCCATATCAGGTGGACATGCCATAAAGTTAGACAGTTTTGGGGACATGTTCACTCTTTGATATACTCGGTCACAATAGTTAATATTGTTAGGGATGCTCAGAATGCACTGTTGAACGTGCCAGTAGACAACATCCCAAGACATACGCAAATCCTAATTCAGTTCATATTTCTAGCGGCCAAGATAGCTGTTGCAATGACCTGGAAGAGTCCAGTAATAGATTTGGCCCAAATGAAACATAAACTGACCTGGATTATGTTCAATGAGAAAATTGTGAGTGTACTACGGGATAGACAAACACTTTTTGCTAGGGTATGGAAACCCTGGCTCACTTATCTACAAATAACGGATGTCTAATAGAAAGGAGATGGGTGATCAGTGCAGAGCTTCCGGACAGACAAGATTCTATTCTTGTTACACACCTTCCTGAGGTATAAATACACCACATATAATATTTTTGTTCTAGTCATATTACCAATATCCCAGAATGTGTCGAATGTGTGTAATGAAATTGTAATTGGCTTTCTATTTTGTACTTCTTAATGACATCTCCTTTTTTTATTGTTAAAAATCAATAAAAGCCTATTGAAACAGAAAAAATACACTAAAGTTAATTTTAGAGCATACAAGATAATAATAGTATGAAAGATGAGGTTGTGCCAAGTATACAGATAACCAACATGTCAAGCCTTGAACTTGCACACACTCACAAAAAGGGTCAACAGATTTTGGTGAGCTCCCTCTGTATGTCATTGATGGTCCATTTAAAGAGACAGTACCCCTAAGAGAAATGCTCACATGTGAGTCACTTATATTTTGAGCAGGTCAGTTATATTTGGTGAGCCTTAGTAAGATCATACGATTTATGCTGTATAGTATTTAATAATATGTGAGTATAATTTAAATGTGCAATTTTGGTATTATCTGATATACTACACTATGAGGGTTTTCCTGTTTCTTATACTGGTTACGAGTACATTGGGAGATAAACCAGATTTGGAATGGTGAGCCAGAAGTCCCTTATAGGAATATAGAATAACTGTTGTGGGCATCCAGAATGTGGATTGAACTAAAGGGAATGCCTATTTTGACTTTGATATTATTAAGAGGCCTTTGGTCTGGGGAGCCTTTTACTATAATCACCTATGAAAGTTGATATTTATGGTGATCATGCAACCAATTTATTGTGAGTGTGGTATTGGAGGAAAGAGGGTGTTTTTTTCTAATAAGATACTATACTATGTATTTGTATAAAACCTTTATCACAAAAGGGAAAAAAAAATATTTGCTGTAACTGCTTATAAAGTGTGAGCTTGAGTGTGAGGTTCAATCTGTTAGTGCATCCAAATCTGATAGTACACCTAACACTTCCCTGCTCCCAGAGTAAAAATGCTACTGTCCAAAGGTGCCCCCTGTGCTCATTCCTCCATAGTGGGGGCACTCTAATACAGGAGGTGTGTTACTGGCCAGATCACCAGGTGAAAACAGAGAAAATAAAGCCTAAGAAAAAAAATGAATGCAGCCATAACATCTAATGATTGGTAATCTGCAATATATTACATTTTTGGTTTTGGGTTTAATACCACTTTAATTTAGCCAGCTCACCAGGTTAACATGCATATAATCCCAAAACCAAGAATTTTTTTTTTTGCTATTTTCCTGTTGATCCTGGCAGTAGGTCTGTTTTTTTTTTTTTAAGCTTCCTTTAACAGACCACGCTGTCCAGAAAAAAGTGCATTTAGTAAGGTGACACAAAACATTTACCACTGACAGAGGTGCTTACAATGGTAAGCTTTTATTCATTTATTTAAAAGCTTTATCCCAAAAGTAAAAAAAGGAAAATAACAGTTTAATTTGTTAAGTCCATCTAAATCTAGTTCATCCAACTTTACCATGTTGTTGTCCAAAGGGGTCTCTGTTGCTTTTTCATCCAGAGTGAGAGACACTCTTATCGTGTGTATGCACAATTCTACAGCCAATTTCTAATAGTCGTCCAACAGAAGTTGGACAGCGAGACTAGGAAGTTGGCCAACAAAAAGTTGGAAGTGTAAACACGCATGCTCGGAATCCAGGAAGTGTTCGGTCGTGTAACCTGTGTTCGTAATTCACAAATCACATTCACCCGAACTTTCTTGTTATACGCTTGTAACACGTCACCACGTTCAGCTTTGTTGGCCGATTACTTGACTCATGTCAGTACGCTAGACCAAACCGTCGTCGCCCAATTTGGACAAAAGTTGGGCGTTCGGTTGGCCAACAATCTGCGCGTGTGTACGAGGCTTTAGGCATGGTTTACACCTATGGATTTTTTAGTGCATTTTCAGTTTTGCAGAAACACACTACAGTCCATTTAACATGGTTTCCTATGGGTCACGTTCACATCTGTGCATTTTATGGAAAGGGCCCAGGACTTTTTTCTGGTTTTTTGTTCCATAGACTTCAATGGATCAAAAATGTGTATTGAAAAATGCAAAATGCACCTGGAATATGCAAACTGCAACCTGCATAGGTGTGAACCAGGCCTTAGACAGGAAGTATGTTACTGATCATCAGGTGAAAATAATGGAAAAAGTCTAATAAAGAAAAACGAATGCATCTAACACATTTAAGGATGTTAAGCTGCAATATAACGGAAAGTTGCCTATCCAATACATAGTTTTCTTTTTCTGATGAGCTCCATGAGTAGCTCTGCCCTTGCTCCTACCCCATAGGACCCCACTCCCATGAATTTTAAGGCTGAGCCAGAGGCCGCATTCCGTAAGTCCTGCTGCCATGGAGTTCATTAGGAAAGGAAAATTGCAATAAGTATTTGATAGGAAATTTTCAGTTTTCCTGACAGACTCCATAGCAGCATACATTTGCGTTCTAACTAGCCCAAAAAAAAACAAGGGTGGGATGCCAAAAAAAGCAGGGTTTCAATCATAGCAATTAGCCAACAGAAACCTTATGGATTGATATTAACAGTATAAGAAAGCTAGCTACACCCCACAATGTGCCAGAACAGCCTTAATGGAAGACATGTCATTCCTCAATTAATATTTCTGGTGCCCTTTCACAGGGAACACACAAAATGTATACACTCCCGTTTGAGTGTGTTGTTACTGCTTCTGAAAGAGCCAAGTCCTAAGCTCTATAGACCTGTTGGCTAGCTAGAATGATCCATCCAGTGATGATTCGGGATGATATCCCCATCCTGCTGGTTCTACTATAGAGAGTTACAACCAGATGTCCTAAAACTCTGTGCAAAGCTGTAGCTTGTGTAGCCAATGCCCCTCTTAGGGGTGGCTGGTTGATGTAATTCAACTGCCCTCAATCACACTCCTACTGGTATCCGAAGTCAGAAAATAGGCTTGCTCATTGTTTTTGTTGTTTTATTTGGGGATTGAACTTGCATAGGGATTGGGGTAGTTATGGGATGTTCAAAAGATCAAACAGTTCTGTTTATTAAAAGGGGAATTACCACGCTACTCCCAAACTGTATAACATAACAGCCAGCACAAAAATCGACACAAGATCATGAAATAATAAACCCAAACAAGTGCAGCGCTAATACCTGTACACACAAACAAGTGTCACATGTTTACATGCTGTGATGTCAGCACGCAAATCCAAACCACCTATTACAGTATAAATCGAAAATACTTCTAAATAGCATACATAAAGTGCTAAATGTAAAATTTATACATATAAACATGACAATATATGGTGAAAAAATCAAATATAATAAATATATAGAGGATATCTATTTATATTGTCCAATTATAGGACAAAAATAAATATTAACCATTTCCACAAAGCGCGCAGTATATTTACTGCGGCAGTGTGGCGCTGTCTCGCCAATCGCCATAAATAGACGGCGATTTAGGCCGGCAGCACGCGCTCGTGTTCGCCGCAGGGCTCGGGCGGACCCGATGTCCACCGGCGAGCCGCGATGAGCTGCCAGAGGGAAAGAATGGGGAACCGCCGAAGTAAACACGGCGGTTCCCCGTTCTGACAGGCGGCATCTAAGAGATCTACTGATCCCTGTCACTGGGATCAGTTAGATCCCTTATGCCCCTGGCAGCCCAGCCCCCTCACAGTTAGAACACACCTAGGGAACACAGTTAACCCCTAGATCTCCCCCTGCAGGTTAACCCCTTCCTGCCAATGACATTTATACAGTAATCAGTGGATATTTACATTTCTGATCGCTGTATAAATGTCATTGGTCCCAAAAAAGTGTCAAAAATGTCCGACATGTCTGCCCAAATATCGAGGTCCAGATAAAAAGCGCATCGCCGCCATTACTAAAACAAAAAATGTAAAAATGGCAGAAATGAATTCTCATGGTTTGTAAACGCGGCAACTTTTGCGCAAACCAATCAATAAATGCTGATTGCGATTTTTTTTTTACCAAAAATATGAGGAAGAACATAAATCTGCCAAAACCGATGAATACATTTTTATTTTTTTTTTGGATTTGTATTATAGCAAAAAGCAAGAAATTTTTTTTTTTTGCTTAATTGTCACTCTTTTTTTGTTTATAGCGGTGATCAGAAATGACGCAGAGATGACCAAATACCCCCAAAAGAAAGCTCTATTTGTGGGGAAAAAGGAAGCACATTTTGTTTGTGACCGCACAGTTGTCAGCTAAAGCAACGCAGTGCCGAATCGCAAAAAGTGCTCTGGTCCTACAGTGGGAAATCCTTCCGGGGCTGAAGTGGTTAAAAAACGTCCAGTGCTTGCTCAAAGTGCCTCATGCAAAAAAGGGCTTCAGGCAAAGTCCCAGTGCAGAAATTAAATATTTGCTGTGACCATTCAATCCATCTGTGACAATCCACATTCCACTGTGATAGCTGTACCACCACCACTATAAGTGTTTGCGCTTACCAGAGGGATATATATATAGAAGGCCAATAAACACCAAAATCGATACAACACTGGTCTCTGTGGGTAGGTGAGGTTATGATGGTCCACCTTCTCCCCAAGGCAACAATATCCACTGGCACACCTTATATCATCCATCAGTATATACTCATAAAGATCCCAAAGGACATGTAAACATAAAGAAGTTCCACATAGTGTAATAACTTCTATAAAATTTATTGAAAAAGTGGTAGAGAACTTACATCCAATATTAAAATCATGAGCTCATCAAATCATCCAAAGGAAGGTATGCAATGGCCTGGGTATGGCAAGGACTGAACTAGTTTTGTCTGCCAAGACTCCTTCTGGGGTATTCTGCCATATGGGTCATTGTGTCTATATATAAACGAAACACTTGTAAAGTAATTTAAAAAGTCTTAATTACCAGCAGCAGATCAACATGAGCACTTCCGGGTTGTAATCCGGCATGAGTTCCAAGCCTCATATCCATCTCCCTTCACAATACATAGGAATTACGATGGATGGGCTCCAAGCCTCACTCTCAACATATTGTTAGTGATTTAGACCGGTAAACGTATATTGGATGTCACTTCTGTTTCCGGTTGCATACTATGCGTCCCACGCCTCGGTTTTGTATTGATATTAGATAGGTATACAGAGTCATGTGACGCGCCCAGTCTGGACTGCACGCCACGCCCATCAATGATGCTCCTCCGGACTAGAGGCTGTAACATACGTGGGGAATCATGTGACACGCCCCGTCCGGACCTTGCATCATGCCCACCAGTGATGCTGCTCCGGACCAGAAGCTGTACCACTCGCTCACCCTTAATCCCAGTTTACTTTGCATCATTAAGCTGGAAAGGAAAAAGTGCTTTAGACTTAACTGTGTCAGAGGGGAGAATAACCCAATATGGATATTGGCAATTACCAATTAAAGGCAACCGGAATACTTGCTGTCTACTCCTGGTATATACAATAGACATAAATTAAGCACATGGATATATACAGTAACCAGCATGATATTAGTACTTCAAACTAATCCAATAAATTATAATTGACCAGCCGGTATCTCATTGGAAACGTATTTATGAGACAACCCCAAAAAGGAGGGGGGGGGGTGATAGCTACCAAGGCTATCTAAATAGACTAGATATATCGTAGTGCAAATAACTGTATTCATGGAATACCAAAAACTGATTATTAAAAAATCATATACTAAAAATATAAAAATTATATAAAAACTTGTTTGTGTGTACAGATATTAGCGCTGCACTTGTTTGGGTTTATTAGTTCTGTACATGGGACCAGTATACACACCATCCACTATATACAACTTCTTCACTTCACTCCAGCACATGTCTTATTTTGCTGCAAACTCCTGGTTCCTCTCTCCAGCACACTTCTTACTTTGCTGCAAACTTCTGGTCCCTCTCTCCTGCACACTTCTTACTTCCTCTGATGAGGCCTGGAAGGAAATTTACCAGCCTCCAACTTGCACGGCCTAGCTAGCACATGTGAGGCCTGATGCAGATTTATCAGGCCTCCGGACCACCCTTTGTGGGCATAGGGGTTAAGGCTCCCCTGTGTAGCAAAGTCATTTAATTGGTGCTAGTTAGCCAGCGATGGACTGCAACTCCCAGCCCATCCGCACACTGTCCATGACACCAGACCCCAATCTCCTCCTACACCTTCTTCAGACTGTCCTCTTCCCAATCTGTAATGTGCATCTCACTCCCTTGGGCTGTGTCACTCACTGTTACTTGTAGTGCCTCCCGAAAATCTCTCTGTAGTGCTCACACTCATGCTGTTCTCTTCCACTCACCCTTGTGCCTTTTCTCCAGGATCTCTCTCTCCTCCTGGCCACATCCGAGCTCTCCCAGGCCGAGGTTACCCCCCCAGACTAGGGCTCCCTCAGGCCCAAACAGCCTCCACACTACATCTCCATCTCTTCCAACCGAACTTCTCCCCCCACTGGGCAGACCACATTATTCAAGGAGGCCTGTCCCCTGCCAATCCAGGTTGGGGATTGGTCAGGGCTCCTTAACATACTTCTGAAAGCCTCACCTCCTTTCCCATCCCCTTTTCTAGAGCTTTCTGAAGAAGAGGGGAGGGGTTACCAAGGGGTTTTGCTTCCTGCAGTCTCCAGCTCTCCCTGGGCCACCCTGCCCAGAATCAAAACACTCAGGCCTGACTCTCAGTCAGGCCTGACTAAATGTACCTTCTCTTAAACAAACCCTCTGAGAACATATCTGATAGCAGAGGAATGGAGCAGGACAAAGCTACGGGACATAGTGATTTGAAGAGAGATAAAAAAACACTGCAGCTCAAATTTCATGAATTGGGTTTACATCCACTTTAAAGAAAAAGCAGCCAAGCCTGATCAGTCTCTTCCTCTCAGTACAAGAAACTAGAAGAGATGAACAAGGGTGGATTATTGCACTCTGCAACAGAAGATCTCGTCTGAGAGAAAGTATTGGAATCCGAACCTGGTATCAAAAGAAGGAACCAAAGCCTGTTTGGCCATTGAGGATTTACTGTGATAATTGCCACGGTCTTTAATAACAGACCCAAAAAACACTGCGTATGGATCGAGGGGAAAGCATATGGCTTGTGAGACTTTTCCTGATCTGTCACAGCATCTGCACCCAGGGCTTGGCCCAGGCTCCAGCTTGTAATACACTAAAGGAAAAAAAGCACACAAGGGCGCACTGGCCTAGCGCATTATCCTCAGTAAATAGTGTTTATTAAAAAATCATAAAATATACTCACAAACAAAATCAAATCTCAAGTGTATCAAGCAGTATGCGGATTCGCATCCAATTGCATTTTCTGATGGTGTCCTGGACAGGCAGGCTTGTAATAGTAATAGTAAGAGATAGCAGATCTAACTCTGAAATCTTGCCCAAAAATGAAATCCACTTGAAGGAACCTGGATGGGCCACAAAATATGGATTCTTACCAGAAGTTCTGAATGTAGACTCAATGAAATGATAGAAAGATTCCTCTCCAGAATGTGTCTATTGTTGCTGGAGCAAAGAATTCTTCCTGGCACAGTCAGAGGCTTGAAGGTGACTGATTGTCCAACATGGCCTGAAGTGCTAGATGATATTAGATATGTATGGCTGGCACAATCTGAAAAAAGACCAGTAAGCAACCTATCCCTTAGAAGTGGAGCTCTTTGCTGACTTCTTGGTTGAGGACTCTCTTTGTCTCTTCAATTCTTTTTGGACTCCAAGTTGGAACTACTGGAGCAAACCTCTTTGGAGTTAGACACCGACTCTTGAACTGCAATCTTCTTTCATTCGGCAGACATTTAGGCTGGGTTCACACCATTGCAAATTGGTTGAGGGTTCCCCGCATCCAATTCTAAATAGCAGAAGATTTTGACCGGCTCTCTATGCTCTCACAATGCAGACAAGATTGTCTTACTTGTCAGAACTATTCTCTAAGGTAGAATGAATATTCTTCATCCCAATTTACAATGCATTGGAAGAGAGGTTAAGGTAGGTTCACAGGCTGCAACTGTAGACAGATATATCCCCTAAGGACAAGACCAACACATAAAGTTACCTCCAGAAGACGCCACACCCCCCCAAGGACACACCCAATCATCATGATTGAGTATACCCCTGAAGGACACAGCATCCTCTAATGGCAACTCCATGCATACGGCTAATCTCATGAAGGCCACGTCAAACAAATAGGTGACTCCTTATGCTGGAGAACCTCTTCCTCATAAGTGCCTAATCCGACAGCCTGCAGTGTAGGTAGAAGTGTCCTGGTTGGGGTTTGAACTGAGCAACCCAGTGCTGCAAGGCAGAAGTGCACACCACTAAGACATTCTGCTGTTTTGTCCTTCTGTTCAATTTTGTACCTCTTTTCTAGAATGAGCTTCTAGCTTAAACATCATAGGGAAAATGCAACACGTTCCTGTTCCTTTGGAAGTGCTAAAAATACTTGCATTGCAGGTATCTCTGTGGGATCTTACTTTTTAGGCATCCTATCAGCCTTACAAAAGAGAGGTACAAAAACCTGCATATAGATCATTCTTGTCCGCATCTTCCTCTTAGGAATTATTTGAAGAGGGTAAATTGGCTAGTAGAGTAGAGAATCCTGGCACAGGGAGAGTTGTAACAAACTCCTTTAGAGTGTCGTAACTACTTGTGACATGCAGATCTGGAGAAACTGAATAGCAATTGCCCATTAGTCAGCTTCCCATACATCTGAAAGAATAAAAAATGTATCCAACAAAACGCCCCTTACCTTTGTTGGTGATGGCTGACCACAAGCATGGAAGGAAGTAACAGTCCTTGGTTCTAAACCAGTGGTTCTCAACTCCTGTCCTCAGGACCCACCAACAGGCCAGATTTTAAGTATTACCTTGGGGAGATGCAGACTAGAATACTGTAAGCACTGAGCAGCAAATGATATCACCTGTGATGCATTTCAGTTATCCTGCAAACCTGGCCTGTTAGTGGCTACCGAGGACAGGAGTTGAGAACCACTGTTCTAAACAGTAAGCACTGTCTTGGCAAAAAACTGGCAGTAAGAAATGCAAGAAGGTAAGGAGTGTACAGCTTTAAGAGGCCCACGGAAGGACTGACAATCCAGGTAATGGTACCAGTAAGACACTGCCCCCCTCCAGCTATAACCTGCATAGAGCAGTCACAGCATAGAGGAATTAGACTGCTGGCTGCACAATGACCTGTTGCAGTAAAGAAATAATCCCTGCTACAGGACACTGCACAAGTCTAAGAAAGAACTCCACATTGTTAGGAAAAAAATATTGTAACGTACGATTGCTAAGCTGTCACATAGTTATATATAAATAGAAAAACCCCTAAAGGGTTTACCACTGCTAAAGGAATACTGACACTTCAGCTGCTCACATCAGAGCACCTGATTTCAACAGGTGAATAATGGAACGGACCCTGCCATACAGAAAACTAACCATGCTGAAACAAACAGTTATGTCGTCAGGACACAAAAAAAGACAAAGATAGGCGACTGCACCAAACCTTCAAAAATGCTGCAATGTACATTGATCACCCAGAGCATAGTCATCTCCATATGTTTTAGTTCTGGTTATTTTATTTATTTATTTTTTTTGACACAAGTGGAGTCACCCCCATGGCATCTGGCCCTTCTACTGACCTCAAGCCAAACATACTCACATATCCCAGACCCCTTTTGTGGCGCAATCCTGCAGGGTGACTCAGGTCCCAGAGGCAGGAACGCAGCTGCTGTATCCATGCTGTATCCATGTTGAGCTTACTTAACAGCCACCTGCTGATAGCAAGGCTCTCAGCCAATGCAAATGCTGATTGCAGGGCACACTCTCCAGGCATCAGTTCTCTGAATATGTGTGCCAAACACCACCCCGCTGATAGCTGGGGACTCAGTGACCACTCTAGTCTAGGGTTGCCACATCATCCCTTTAATCCAGGACACATATTTATTACTCAGGTGCTGTGGCTGATTAAGGTGGTAATTAAACTCACTTGGTGCCTTATCTGCATTCATTTAGCCTCAGAACCTGTATAATTCATATGTGTCCTGGATTAAAGGGATGATGTGGCAACCCTACTCTAGTCATCCTGGAAGACTTCTGGATGCCACAGGATGCTCCTTACATCTGCACAACTGCTCCCGCACAAGACCTGGCCACTGCCATTTCCAAAAGGTAGGAAAACTTCAAACAAGATTGGTCCTATTAGTGAGAAGGACAAAAAAGGAATGTGGTATCTGACCCAGCCACAAAATGTATGGGACTGGGGTATTATTACCATTTAAAGCTGGTTAAACACCTATAGATGTACACAGTGAGGATGGATAATAAGTTACATTTTGATTATTGTGCTGCTGGCTGGATGATGTCGGCAACTGAATCTTCAGTGTGACATGACCTAAAAATTACCATAGATGGATAAAAATTCAGCTGGTTCAACAGGAACAGGGCAAATTTCTATCAACCATTGGGCATTCACGTTCAAGAGGAGTTAATCTAATAATTGACTCCTCTCGAACGGGACTGTTGGTAAGTTTTCATTCAATCCTGCTGTCAGTAAATAGTGCAGTGGCGAGGATCTCCCCATCCATCTCATTTGTGTGAATGTTGAATCCGTTCAGCTTTCAGAAAAAACTGATCAATGTACCGCCAGCATTATAGACTTTGTCTTGGACCCACTACATACATGTTTGATTTATGTTAGAAATTAAGTGTTCACTGTAAATGTGGGCATTACCATCATCCCTAAATACATTTTTTGGCCCTAGTGGCCGCTGAGGGCATGAACTCCTGGGTTGGACTGTTTTTTTCTCTGCTCTGGCTGCTCTAAATGGGTAACATTCTCCAGAATGGCTTTTTAGACAAATGTATGCAGTTTGATGACTAGCATAGATACTTGATCCATATTGTAAGACATAAGAGTCAAATGAAATCTATCTTTGTGATTCATAGAAATTTTGTACTGTATATTGATTGCTGTACTTTGTTACAGATGCAATAATATACACCGTGGTCTGACACACTCCTGAAGAAAGCAATATTGAAACGCGTCAGTGGTGTTGCTGCATATGATGGTTGACAAATTATGTGATGTATGACAAGTGCATCGCCATCCTTTGGCTATTTCATCTGTAACCACAAAAATGTTTTTATACATTTTATTTTAATCAATTATTGAAATCAATAGAATATACGTTTTTATTACTATAAAAAGAAATCTAGTGGCTACCTTAATAATCCCAGGGAATACAAATACCTTGCATACAAACATTTTCGCTACCAATCTTTTCCTGACTAGGGGTCAATAACATTCCCTAAAATAAGTTCTGTACTATTTAGATAAATTAATGATTAGTGAATTTGCACCCCACACAAATTGGTGGTTGTGGGTGTGAGTAGTCCTTATGTATTTATTTAGTGAATATAAAAGAACTGCACAAAAAAATAAATATACACCAGCAAACAAATCATATACTGGAATCTTGTTGTTCTCCGCTGTATTGAATGGCACCCCCTTTAAAGCAAATGAATACTTTTCCAGCACAAATACGTTATTAGAGGTAATTAAATTGTTTCCTAACAATATCACAACACTTTCAATCAAAATGATCTTTAAAGCTAACTAATAGCTTCCTGAAGGTAATTATCTTACAGAAATAATGATACATACCCTGATTGTTACAAATTGTTTCCTAAGGCTAAGTAAGCTAATGAGTGTTAAGAGACAGGCAGCACATTTTAGGTTGCCCCACAGTAATACCTTTTGAACATTTTTACACTCACATTAAAACTATAAAAATTTGCAAGATTTAAGGATCTGTGTATCAATGTGTTCACTCAAGATACTTTCATCCAAAATGCACTCATTTTCTAATAGAATTTTATGGGAAAATATGTAAAAGTTCTGCAAATCTTGAGTGAAAACTAGAGACCTCACCACAAGAGGAACTGAGTTTCGTTAAAATGTCATTAGAAGCGACAGAACCACAATTCTTCATGTGTTAATATATATATATATATATATATATATATATATATATATATATATATATATATTATCATGTTGTAAACAACCTATACAGTTTAAAATAGAAATGAAAGGCTAACATTTGTATATACAATATATATATACTGTATGTGTATATATATGTATATATATATTATGCATACCTTTTTTCCCTTTTTTATAACTGATCACATACCCTCTGTTCTCAACTGCATCAGAAGCTCTGAGAGATGGGGGAGGGGGAACAGCAGTACACCAATCTTCCCAATGAACAGCTGTGCAGGGAGGGGGGCAATGTCAGCACAAGCTTGAGCAATGGATTAACTCCAAGCACAGCTAGAGAACTGACCATGCTGTGCTATCCTTCCTAGTGTGGTTAGTTTGTGATAGGAAAGCAGAGGGGCTGGCAGGAACACCAGGGATTTCACACAAAGGAAGCAATACAAAGAGAACAGGATGCTTTTTCATACACGCACATTGTACAGCAGGCACATATCAGGATTCAGGAATACTAAATTCTGGGTTTACATATTCTTTAAATACAATTAATATATAATATAATTTGTATAATAGGTGTATACAACTGAATAATGCTTCTGATTCCCTGTATCATGTCACCTACTGTAAATGTAACAAAATTCATTGTAACCTAAATGTGTAGGTTTATTAATGTTTAATCATAGTTAAAGTAGAAGTTCAGCCTGAAACGAACTAACTCTAAATCTACTGGCAGCCTCATTCTAAAACAATCGCACATAATCACCGCGCTAAGTAACCACGAAAGTGTGCACCTCTACCTAATATAAAACAATCAGTGATACATATAAAAATAAATGATACCGTGCTTAGGTTACAAAGACAATACGTGGACAGCAGCTAGCATAAATTGTGGGCAACAACATACAAATTTAAATTTAAAAAATGCAGCTAGTAAATGTCCATAAAAGCAAAACAAATGTCTATCAATCCCGAGAGGCACTCGATAGGTGAATGAACCTTGACTAAAAAGATGAACAGTGATCTTCCACCAACGCCACAGTAAGCCAAGCCTCTTACCCTTACAAATGGACCACTATAGGTGGTCAAAAACACCCAAACATCAATCCACCTCGGACTGCTCCAACATAGATCCAGGCATTACTCCTCATGTTGAAAGGTGTAAAAACAAAACCACTTCATTGTGTAGTATATTAAAACTATTTGAATTTAATAAAACCACATCTACAGTATCTCACAAAAGCAAGTACACCCCTCACATTTTTGTAAATATTTTATTATAACTTTTCTTGTGACAACACTAAAGAAATTATACTTTGCTACAATGTAAAGCAGTGAATGTACAGCTTGTATAACAGTGTAAATTTGCTGTCCCCTCAAAATAACTCAACACACAGCCAATAATGTCTAAACCGCTGGCAACAAAAGTGAGTACACCCCTAAGTGAAAATGTCCAAATTGGGCCCAATTAGCCATTTTCCCTCCCCAGTGTCATGTGACTCATTAGTGTTAAGTCTCAGGTGTGAATGGGGGCAGGTGTGTTAAATTTGGTGTCATTGCTCTCACTCTCTCATACTGGTCACTGGAAGTTCAACATGGCACCTCATGGCAAATAACTCTCTGAGGATCTGAAAAAAAGAATTGTTGCTCTACATAAAGATGGCCTAGGCTATAAGAAAATTGCCAAGACTCTGAAACTGAGCTTGAGCACGGTGGCTAAGACCATACAGTGGTTTAACAGGACAAGTTCCAGTCAGAACAGGCCTTGCCATTGTCGACCAAAAAGTTAAGTGCACATGCTCAGCATCATAGCCAGAGGTTGTCTTTTGGAAATAGATGCATGAGTGCTGCCAGCATTGCTGCAGAGGTTGAAGGGGTGGGGGGTCAGCCTATCAGTGCTCAGACCATACGCCACACACTGCATCAAACTGGTCTGCATGTCAGTTGTCCCATCTTCTTAAGATGATGCACAAAAAAGCCTGCAAATAGTTTGCTGAAGACAAGCAGACTAAGGACATGGATTACTGGAACCATGTCCTGTAGTCTGATGAGACCAAGATAAACAGATTTTTGGTGTCAAGCGTGTGTGGCGGCAGTGGGGAGTACCAAGACAAGTGTGTCTTGCCTACAGTCAAGCATGGTGGTGGGAGTATCATGGTCTGGGGCTGCATGAGTGCTGCCAGCACTGAGGATCTACAGTTCAATGAGGGAACCATGAATACCAACATGTAATGTGACATACTGAAGCAGAGCATGATCCCCTCCCTTCGGAGACTGGGCCGCAGAGCAGTATTCCAACATGATAATGACCCCTATCATCTTTGTAAATATTTTATTATATCTTTTCATGTGACAACACTGAAGAAATTACACTTTGCTACAATGTAAAGTAGTGAGTGTACAGCTTGTATAACAGTGTAAATTTGCTGTCCACTCAAAATAACTCAACGCACAGCCATTAATGTCTAAAACGCTGGCAACAAAAGTGAGTACACCCCTAAGTTAAAATGTCCAAATTTGGCCCAAAGTGTCAATATTTTGTGTGACCACCATTATTTTCCAGCACTGCCTTAACCCTCTTTGGCATGGAGTTCACCATAGCTTCACAGGTTGCCACTGGAGTCCTCTTCCACTCTTTAATGACAACATCACAGAGCTGGTGGATGTTAGAGACCTTGCGCTCCTCCACCTTCTTTTTGAGGATGACCCATAGGATTTATGTCTGGAGACATGCTTGGCCAGTCCATCACCTTTACCCTCAGCTTCTTTAGCAAGGCAGTGGTCGTCTTGGAGGTGTGTTTGGGGTCGTTATCATGTTGGAATACTGCCCTGCGGTCCAGTCTCTGAAGTTAGTGCTGCCAGCACTGGGGAGCTACAGTTCATTGATGGAACCATGAATGCCAACATGTACTGTGACATACTGAAGCAGAGCATGCTCTCCTCCCTTCGGAGACTGGGCTGCAGTGCAGTATTGCAACATGATAACGACCCCAAACACACCTCCAAGATGACCACTGCCTTGCTAAAGAAGCTGAGGGTAAATGTGATGGACTGGCCCGCATGTCTCCAGACCTAAATCCTACTGAGCCTTTGTGGGGCATCCTCAAACGGAAGGTGGAGGAGCATAAGGTCTCTAAAATCCACCAACTCCGTGATGTCATCATGGAGGAGTGGAAGAGGACTCCAGTGGCAACCTGTGAAGGTCTTGTGAACTCCATGCCCAAGAGAGTTAAGGCAGGGCTGGAAAATAATGGTGGCCACACAAAATATTGACACTTTGGGCCCAATTTGGACATTTTCACGTAGGGGTGTACTTACTTTTGTTGCCAATGGTTTAGGCATTCATTGCTGCGTGTTGAGTTATTTTGAGGGGGCAGAAAATTTACACTGTTATACAAGCTGTACACTCAATACTTTACATTGTAGCAAAGTGTAATTTCTTCGGTAATAAAATATTTACAAAAAAGTGAGGGGTGTACTCACTTTTGTGAGATACTGTATATATATATATATATATATATATATATATATATATATATATATATTAATATAGTCCCAACAGAGAAGGTATGTGCAAGCTTGTGCTTCAATTGGTGCTTCCAATTGTGCAGATTAAAGCCTACACATCACATCCTGTGGCTTCACCACAAGCCCCCTTAGTGGGAATGACTCACCAGACATTTTGCCTTGCATTAAAGCTTGGCAAAATCAGCTTCAATAAAATATACCACCTGCTATACAGCTTGGCTCACAGGTGATCTGCTAGTTCAGGTCATGAAATCCTCTCAAATGTCAGAAAGAAAAGTTCCCACAGTGCATTACCGTAAAAAAATTTTAAAATGTATTTATAATAAAAGAGTGCTACTCACACACATCTTAAAACATGTGCTTCACTTGTTCACACAGGTTACAACAATCCTGCTGCTAGCGTGTTTCCCTGTGCTTCCCAGTGTGACACAGCCCCAGTCGTCTCACCCGCCTATGCATCGTTCCAGACTCCGAATCTCCCTAAGATAGCCCGTGATGTCATCAAATGTCGCCAGCAGCTTTGCCCTAATGCAGTGTTTCGTCAGACCGACTTTCTCAAAGGGTCCTCAGAACTGTAACCCTGAACATATGAGATATATCTAATATCATTCCTGTCATGTACCTGAGCGGAGACTGAAATGACGAGGTCGGCCTCTCTTGTATCTCCGGCCCAGGCCCCACTGGAAGTGAATCAGAGGGTGCCAAGGGACAGGAGGAACAAGAGTGCCCGCAGATGTAGGTCGGGGAACTTGCAGCAGGAGATGTGGTTCCAAGGCAGTAGGAGAATCATCAGACCAGGAACCGAAGCTGTGTACAGTAGTTCAGCTGTGGTTAAGGAGGCGCTCCACTTCTGCTGCGGGGCCAGGGTGCATAGCTGGTCAGAGCTCTCAGCAGAATTGCAGCAGGAACATTCAGCGTGGTGCAGAACTGCAGCAGCAGACACCCGGGCAGACACTCAAGCAGGGCGGTAAGGCAGGATCAGAGACAGGAGCATGGTCATTGGATAGCCAGGGTCATCAACAGGCGAGCAACGAAGTATCAAATCAGGAGCAGAGCCAAAGTCAGGAACGAGCCAGGTCAGGAACTGGCGATAAGACAAGCGGAATCCAAGATCAAGTCAGGAGTAAGCCGGGTCAGCAACCAAGGGAACACACTGGAGATACACAGGACAAAGGGAAAGCTGAAGCATAGCGCATAGAGCACAGGCAGAAGCATCCTTAAATAGTCCGTCTGGCGCCAACATACATTGTGTGCTTGCGCGCACTTGTGTGCGCATTAGTGTGTGCATACTTGCACGCATGCGCATTCCTGATAGCCGGTTTGTGGAGATTTATGCAATGCACATTTCTATTAGCCAAACCACTGGTTGATATTCTCTGACAGTACCTCTGATAATTAACCCCTTTCTGGACACTTCCCCACTCAGTGCTCTAAGGGAATTAGTGTTTTTCAACCCATTTCCTTGTTGTAGAAACTTTTCCCTTTAGCGCGCCTATGTCTTCGAAAGCTCCAACATAGCTGGCAGAAGACTTAGGACTGTGTTAGAGTACCTGTTATCCTGCATAGTCAGAGTTTATGATTACTTTCCAATTATTGAATTATAGCGTAGGCCTAGCCTCCTCACCATAGGTGACTTTAGGCAACAAAGTAATTATTCTTTTGATACCAATTTTACCAACACCTTAGACAGTTCATTTTCAGTGGGGAAAGTTACAGTTTATGCTGACCTTACCAGAACTTTAGGTGGCACTCCTACTATATTGTTTGATATTTTAAATTGTATATGTCAAAGCATATTCCACATATATCCCATAATATCCTGTTCTTTTTGAGTATTCATATTCTCAATATATTGTGTCATTCCACTCCAAGGACTAGAGTCTCATTTCAGGGTGACCCTAAGGTACTAACCAAAAGCTATCAATCTTTATTAACATGTGTACCCAAGGTGTCAAATGTGCTAAGGTCTTTGTAGAAGTCAAGGTATGAACAGAGGGCCCGATATAACTAGAGGCTCCTGGGGGTAGCGCTACATATATATAATGACATACTATTTTGTTTTGTTTTTTTGCAACATTGCTTCTGTACATCTAGGGCTCACTAAACATCACATTTTTCAACAGTTTGGTCTGTTAGTTCAAAAGGTAAGTATATACTTCCTTCTTTTGCAAGGATGACCTTGGATCCATTTTTTTTTAAGTTCATGGGGTCAATGTCAAATTTAGAACAATGGCTGCTATGTCCTAAACTGTAGAGTTCACCATGATTTTGGGCCATCCATTTGTTGAGTGGTTGTCTTGTCTTCACAATGTACTGATCTTTGCATTTGTTACTACATTTGTCTGGATATACCCAGGTACCTAGTTTGTGTTTAGGTCTTGGGTCCTTAGGATGTACAGGGTCATCTCTCATGGAATTGCTTAAATACAGAGATTCAATGTTTGTTAAAAATCCTTCAGAATTTTTCCAACACTCTAGCCACATAAGACATGGTAATAGTTTATACTTTCTGCTTCTTTCCTAATTTGGATAATCCACTGTTTTGGCTTGACCTTGTAGATGTTTAAAGCTGAACTCCAGGAATTCAACCACTTTCTAAAATGTGCTGGATTACTAGGGATTAGGTCCAACAAGGTGTATGCCACCTCATGTGCCCTATCTCTTGATTTTGCCATTTTCATTTTAGTTGAGCACTGGGAGCATAGCCACCACCATACTTTCAGTACTCTGATGCTGGATCTTTGGTTCTCAGCTCTTGCAGATGCAGATTTATCTGTGGCCTCTCTGCCCATCCCTCCTCTCCTCTATGGAGCTCTTTGTGTTATGTGAACCCATTCACAAAATACAAAGCCTTCTGTGAATGGACAGCAGAGGGGAGGAGCAGACAGAGAAGTTGCTGTGTGAGAAAGCAGCATCGCTGCTGCCAAAGCGCTGGGAGTATAGTGATGGCTGTACTCCCAGTGCTAATATTGTCACTTGTAAATAAAAGAGATAAGTCCATGAGGTGACATGCACTTTGTTAGAGGAGAGAACAAAGAGCGGTGCTCAAGAGGTTAATCCGGTAAAATAAGCCAAGCTCTCTGGATAAAGTAAATAACATTTATTTGCTACTCAATCTCAGGGCTGAAATGTAGATCACAGTGTGTTTGGTGTTGATCAAATAATTGAATTAACCCGGATTAACCCCTTGAGCGCCGCTCTTTGTTCTCTCCATTATCACCAACTTTCCCCAAGGTTTTTAGCTGGCTGCTCTCAGGACACCTGGTGGTTATTTTAGTTTTCATTTTTATTTTTTCCTTAATTTCACTTTTCCAGTGTAACAATTAACACATATTTGAGCTAATTACCTGGTTTAAGCGCTGAATGTATTGTGTTGCTGTCTTTTTTTTGTGATTTTTATGCACTTTGTTAGACTTAACCCACAGTTAGCCTGTACATTTTAGAAAGTGGCTGAATTCCCGAAGTTCAGCTTTTCCACATATCCCAGTCTGGGTAGCCACAAACCAAAAATTGTAGAGCTTTTCATCCTGTGAAACTGCATGTACATGTTCTGTCTGAATGGTGGCAAAAACATTTAAATTATTTTCTCTTCGGGTCCAATGTTTTACATTTATACAGAATACATTTAAAAAATACTGCATTATGACCATTAGATGGGGCTAATATTCATAAGGAATACTTAATTGCTGTTATTGACAGTTCCATCTAGTGGTGATAAAGCAGTATTTTCTTGATTCACTCTATTCTGTTTAAATGAACAGCCTTCAACCTGGAGTGAGAATAGGCTAAAAACATACATCTTTGCTCTCATTCGTACAAAACAAATCTACATTCAGTTTCACAGGACGAATAGTTCTGTGAATACTTTATAAACACTCATGGGCGTCCACAGGTAGGGGCAAGGGGGGGCAATTGCCCCCCCCCCTGGAATCAGGCATCAGATCAGGGGTTCCCCACTAGGTCCTTATCCTCTTGAGCCATGTATGCAGTTTCTGACAGTCTCTTGGGCAATGTATGCAGTCTCTGACCGTTTCCTGTACCATGTCTGCAGTCTCTGACTGTCTCCTGTGCTATGTCTGCAGTCTGACTGTCTCCTGTGCTGTGTATGCAGTCTCTGACTGTCTCCTGTTCCATGTCCGCGGTCTCTGACCGTATCCTGTACTATGTCTGCAGTCTCTGACCATCTCCTGTACTATGTCCGCAGTCTCTGACCATCTCCTGTACCATGTCTGCAGTCTCTGACTGTCTCCTGTACCATGTCTGCAGTTTCTGGCCGTCTCCTGTATCATGTCCGCAGTCTCTGACTGTCTCCTGTATCACGTCTGCAGTCTCTGACCATCTCCTGGATCATGTCTGCAGTCTCTGACCATCTCCTGTACTACGTCTGCAGTGTCTGACCATGATAATGTAATTATGACATTGTCTAAAAGGGGCAGAGCATGGATGACCTTGAAATTATGCCCTCCCTGGAAAAAGTTCTGCGGACGCCCATGTAAACACTACTTTTGTTTGTTGTTGCCAACTCAGCTCAGTATTGCAGATGATGGTGATTGGATTAAGGTGACTGAGATATCTGTGTAAATAAATGCCAGGGCACATTCTTATCACTCATTAGAAGCTTTTTGAATGAGCAGTGAAACATCTTCAGCATTATAAAATAAGTCCAATAAATGTTACTAACCACTACTATCAAAAGCAGGTACTTGGCTACCATTACTGTTTTTTTCTGACGTGTCTGGGGTCCTGTTTTTATTTAAGGGTGAACTTGTTTAACTTGAACTTATCTTTTCTGTGTGATATCTCAAGTAATAGAACAATTACATCTTTCACTTCAGGTCTTCAGCCATTATCGTACAGTAAAAAATAATAGCCAAGCAAACTATAATGAACACAGATGTTTTCAAACCACTGATCATTTTTTAATTGTGCTCAACCACAGGAAGTTATCCAGGCTTGAAAAGATTGCTCTCTAATACCACAAAAGAGATTCTATTTAAAAACATTTGGTTGTGGAACATCTGTGCCGCTCACAGCTTTGGCACCACGGGTGGTGTCATTGTTCTAGTTTTTTAGTTCTGTTACTATGTTCAACTTCCTCCAGGCAAAGTTCTGAGATAACTGCAATACTTGAAGTTAGGTCTGAAATTAACTTGAAAATAAACTACAAACTGATCACATCCAACATAATCTCTCGTTAGAAAAGTTCGGACCTATTGAAGGACACCAACTCGTGTTAATTTTTTACTAGTCACCAAACTTTTGTAGACACAAGTAATATCAAACGAACCGATAATAAAAAATGACATGCTATTACCGACTTCTGGACTTCACTTTCTACATTAACAAGATAATGAACTCTATAGTGTGTCTTTTCTATTCAAGTTCAATTTGTTCAAGTGGGAATTTATTTTTGTCCTGGGGTCTGTGCAGTCTTTTTTTGTCATTACCATCGGTTCATGGACGAAAACTATCATCACCAAT
>BLSH010134623.1:485828-498851 GCA_018402905.1 Glandirana rugosa
AAAGTGACCAAACGGGAATCTTCGGTAGTGTCGGTACGGATGATTACCGTACCGACACTAACCGGTCCATGGCTGTGATGGCTTCTAAGGGCAAACCAGTGAAACGCTTGTTGATTGGCTACCCTGCAGCTTCTCAACACGTGGAGTAAAATAGCAGAACCCCGGACCGAACCCGAACAAATTTTGAAATGTCCGGGTCCGGGTCCGTGCCCCGGACACCCGAAAGTTCGGTACGGACCCGAACGTTACAGTCCGGGTTCGCTCAACACTACTAGTGACCCAACAAGTTTGAATTGGTATTCAAAAGATGAAGGTAAATCTCAATCATATATAAAGAATAGAATTTGTTTATGTTTTTAGACCTTCCTTTAGCTTTTGCACCTATATTTTTTTTTAACAGGGAAACTGAAAAAAAATGCGTCACGCAAGCAACCGCAAGGAACGAAGGGAGGCTCCCATCCCTGAGCCAGCAACAGAGGAGGAAACAAGGCCACCTTCCCAAAAAAAAGGTAAGTGCAAAATTACACCAAAAAAAATTTAGTGGGAGACTAACCAAGATGGCCGCATAGGAGCAACGCTCCTTCACACAGGGCATGTATGGAGTGCTCCAGCTGGGGAAGGAAATTGTAGTAATGGCAAGACACCGGGCAACTTCGAGGAGGATCTGGAGGCATTGACCTTGTGAGGAGTCGTGCGGTGGAGAGAGGACCCCTTGCCTTCTTTGCCGGCTCCAACTGTGCGAGATTGTCGGCTCCATGCTGAAGGCTGAGTGAGCACTCGGCTCCATCTGGCCTCGGTCGTCCAGTTCCTGGTCCCACCTGGTGCCACCTGACATCGCCGTGTCTCCTGGAGAGGTTGGCGGAGACGGGGTGAGCTGT
Source organism: Glandirana rugosa (assembly GCA_018402905.1). NCBI lineage: Eukaryota > Metazoa > Chordata > Amphibia > Anura > Ranidae > Glandirana > Glandirana rugosa. Next base: position 486,707 of record BLSH010134623.1, read on the forward strand.
GGACGGCGGGACCGGTCTGGCAGTTCCATCTCTGGAACCGAATAAGGGAAAGTGTTTGGTGCCCCACTGCGGGGAACCCCTGCTGCATCCCCCTGCACATCCACGCATGGGGCTGTGGAAAGTCGGAATCCAGAGACGGGATGGGGAGACACACTATAAAGGCGGACCACTTCCCCTATAATCCCCTATAACAAAATAGCTGGTGTAGTTGGCCACGGCTCCAGGATATGATTTGGACTCGATTGCCATTTCCAGGGGTGTCTGGGACCCAATATTGGGCACTGTGAGACAACTGTGACAAACAAGAGGGAACAGCTATTGTCTTAAAAAACAGAAAGTTTAACATTAGAGGCCTCAGTGAAGGCTTCCATTACCCATATGGTTTAAATGGTTACTTGCTACCACTCAGCCAGCGGGATGAATTGAACGGACACATTTTTAAAGCTCAACAACCTTATAATGAGACCGCAGTGAAGGATGCATCATTTTTCCAGTTAAATGATTAAATGTTACTTCCTAGCCAGCACTGCTGTTCTCATAAAATTGTCCCAGCTGGGCTGTAAGTGCAGCCCCCGGATCAACAAGAGGAGGTCCATGATGAAGGACTGACTATCCCTTTGAAAAGGACAAGGTTAGTGGGCTTTTTACTTTTGATCTTTATTTTATGATTTTTTTGCTCTCATCCTCTACACCAGGGGTAGGCAACCTGGGGCCCTCCAGCTGTTGCAGAACTACAAGTCCCACCATGCCTCTGGAAGTAATTGTAATTACCAGCCTTGCAATGCCTCATGGGAAATGTAGTTCCACAACAGCTGGAAGGCTAATGTTTGCCTACCCCTGCTCTACACTTTACTAAATTTTGAAACTTCAATATTTGATGTAACATCTATTCATCACTATTAATTGTTGGGACTATAAGGAAGGCTAAAGAAATAAAGCTATGCCTCCTAAGGGATCCCAAGCGCAGAAGGCTAAAAAGCTTTCCATTGGCTCAAAAGATGGAAATACTTTAAAGGCGCAAACCCCACAAAGCTCCGATATAAAGGAGTACTTCCAACAGACACAACAACAGGGGGAAATCTCTAATGAGAGACAATTGAGCGAGGCAACAGAATCTACAGAGAAAGAAGTAAATATAGCCCAAGGAACACAAGTTGAGCCTAGGTTAAAAGGAAACAAAATTCAAGTAGAACCCTGGAACATGGAAACATATATAAGATCACTTCCAACTAGAGATGATATGGAAAAATACATATCTCACCTTGATACCTGCTGTAAAACATAAATACAGGAGGTAAGATCCTCATTGGAATACGTTCAAGAGAAAATGAATAATGTTGAAGCAAGAGTAATAAAATTAGAGGAGAAATTAGCCCAATCCGAAAAAGAAAAACAAGAAACCTCTCAATGCCTAAAAAGAGCCTTACTTGAAATAGATGATCAAGAAAACAGAAATAGAAGAAATAATATCAGAATTAGAGGGCTACCTGAGACAACAGGACCTAAAGACCTAATACCAACTCTTCAAGGTATCTTTAATACATTATTACAACAACCCCCAACAGAAGAAATAATACTGGACCGAGCACATAGGTCATTGGGCCCTAAAAGTCAAAACCCGCAAAGACCCAGAGATGCAATATGTAGAGTGCATTTTTATCATGTAAAAGAAAAAATAATGCGGGCAGCCTGGCATCAAAAAATGCTTGACTTTGACGGAGCCCAGTTAATGTTATTACAGGATCTCTCAAAACGGACTTTGACTTTAAGGAAAGCGGTAAACCCATTGTTAAAGATGCTTAGAGAAAGGAATATCTTGTATAAATGGAAGTTTCCATTTCAGATTCAGGTGTTCTATAAAGGGAAGAAAGCTACCTTCCAGGACATTGAGGATCTGCCGAACTTTTTAAAGACTTTACAACTCCCGGATGATGAATTGCCACTTTGGCCGCTAAATATATAAGGAATTTTGAAGAATAAGTTAAAAAGATACTTGATACATAAATATAATATAGATATCAGGACTCTCCACTAGGAACAAGAAGGAAGATTTCATAATAGCGTACATAAAAATATAAAGAAGACCAGGAGGTCCCCCTAGCTTTATAAAATAATGAAATAGGCTGGGGTTTTTTTTTGTTTTTTTTTTCTTTTCCTGCCACTTTGGTGGAGTGATGAAGCAAATTGAATTATACGAGGTGTATCCACAATACATCACTTCAACTAATTTAATAATGTAATATACACTCACATCACATACACTGTGTATGTATGAAATTGTAATTTTTTTCTTTTTTTTTGAGTTGGGTTCTGTTTTTTTTTTCTTTCTCACATAACCCATAGACACATATTTCACACATATTCACTATATAGGTACCACTACAGACATCATTTTTCTTTTTTCCCTCCTTCTGATCTTCTTTTTTTTTCCCCTCTTTCCTTCCACTTAACACAAAGACATACATTCACTATATATACACTGGAGGGGAAGGAGAGAGGAGAGGGGAAGAGTAGAGGGGGGGAGAAAGACATTTTTTAATTTTTTTTTTTTCACATATATATTTATTAAATAGGCACTATTATTGAAAGGTGGTAGATTATGGCTCTATAGTAGGGATTTTTTTTCTCCCTCCCCCTTTTCTCTCATTTGCCCCCCTTGTTTCCTTTCACTATATGGGTAGGCCAGAAGACGGAAAAGAGCAGGCGAGTCTCTGGAAATAAAAGCCCTAATATTTTTTTTATATATTGAGAATATTTTTAGAAATTGTAATAAATATTTAAATATTAACAAAGCCTATTAAGAAAGTTTAACTTAAACCCATTGAAGAAAGAAGGTGTAATTGATGTAAAATGCAATTAATAGAACGGGTCAGGCGAGTGGATGGAACGGAAGGAAAAGAGAATATATATTGCCTTTTTTTTTTTCCTTTTCTCCTCCCGTTCCTCCCTCATTCTGCCCTTCTCTTTCTCCCAGGAAATATGCCTGGCGGAGACAATGGTTATTGACAGGTTATCCCACTCCTACGAGAGTAGGATCCTAGTTTTAGGATTAGACAGTAAGTCATTGATCACGATATTTAGTTTGAATTGTCTAAGTGTGCTTGTTGAAGTTTTTTCTTGCCCTTTTTTTTTTTTCCTTTTATGGGCCCGGTGAAATTTTGTTCATTTGATGTAAGAGGACTTAACGCTCCATCTAAAAGAACACAAATCCTACAATCATTTCATAAGCAAAATATAGGGGTAATATTCTTTCAGGAAACGCATTTTCGCTCAGATCATATTCCAAGCATTCATAATAAATATTATCCAACATGGTACCATGACACTTTTCCCTATTCTAAATCGAAAGGTGTATCCATTGCCATACATAAATCACTTCCTCACCAGGTTCTGGATTCTTGGGGTAGCAGAGATGGCAGAGCCCTGCTCCTAAAGGTATCCATTTATGGAGAAAAATACATGTTCGTCAATTTATACCTTCCAAATCAGGAACAAATTAAAAAAAGGGATACAAATGGTGACAGATTTAATGGAAAAAGCAGAGGGTATTGTGTTAATCGGCGGAGACTTTAATTTAGTTTTGGACTTTCGTCTAGACACGACTGCAAATTGACCATTCCAGAATAGTAAACAAACAAACGAATTTAAAGAACTTATAGAAAAATTAAAACTAATAGATATTTGGCAAGCACATCATCCCAGAGATAAAGATTATTCATTTTACTCAAAAACCCATAATACTTACCATTGAATAGATTTCTTTCTCGTAAATCATTTTGGACTTCCCACTGTTTCTTCATCAGAAATAGGTAAATTTGTCTGCTCTGATCATGCCCCAGTCTTTATAGAGTTGGAATTTTCGGCTTATAAGAGGTTGCGCGGTCAATGGAAATTAAACAAAAATCTATTAAGAGACGAAGTATGTCTCTCGGAAATCCGTCAGACGATAAAAAAACTTTCAAACAGACCATGAAAAAGATGAAACCTCTCTTCCTTTACAATGGGAAACGTTAAAATGCGTAATTAGAGGTATCTTTAGACTGAAGGCTAGACTGAAGGCAAGCAGGACAAATAGAATGTTATGCCTGCTAAAAGATATTGCAAATTAGGATCAAATTCACAAACAGAATCAAACTTCAATAAATTTGATAAAACTTGCGGACAAACAAAATTAACTGACCCTATTGAGTGAACAAACACTGAGATTGAGAGATGGGAACCGTGCCCTTATTATTTAAAAGGGAATAAACCAGGAAGGCTTTTGGCTAGAGCATTACGACAAAGGATAATCACTACTTCCATAATAAAAATTCTAAAAACATCAGGTGAAGTAACATTCGATCCTAAGGAAATTTTGGAAACCTTCCAAACCTACTACTCTAAATTGTACAAAATCAGCAATCAAAAAACGGGAAAGGAACTCGAAAGGTCTTGTCAAAAAATACGACAATACATAATAGATACTGCAATCCCTGTTTTATCTAAAAATATTATAGATGAACTAGAAAAAGAAATATCAATTGAGGAAATACAGAAAGTCATTAGAGCTTTGGCTCTGGGGAAAAGCCCCGGACCAGACGGTTTCACTACGCGTTTTTACAAAATGTTCAGTGAAACCCTAGGTCCAATAAGGACCAAAATCTTTAATGCAGTTTCCGAATCTTGCCCCTTTGCGCCTCAGGGAATGCAGGCTCATATCTCTGTAATACCCAAACCAGAGAAAGACCACACTATATGTGGGAACTATAGACCAATATCCCATACAAATGTTGATTTACAAATTTTTGCAAAAGTAATAGCAGAAAGACTCACCCCAATCTTACCTGCACACATCCATTTGGACCAAGCAGGTTTTGTGGAGGGTAGAGAAACTAGAGACAATACCTTAAAAATGTTGTCGTTGATTGAATACGCACAGAGGAATTCCATCCCATCCTGTCTTTTGACGGTAGACGCCGAAAAGGCGTTCAACAGGGTGGGATGGGGCTTCCTGGAAGAAACTTTGAGGCAATGGGGCATAGGTCCTTCCTTAATGGGAAAGATAATGGCACTTTATCATAAGCCACACGCAAAGGTTCGGATTGACGGGATCCTGTTGAGTCCATTCTCAATTTCGAATGGTACCCGACAGGGTTGTCCCCTCTCCCCATTGCTGTATGTTTTGGTAATGGAGCATCTTACTATGGCTATACGAAATAACCCTGATATACAGGGGATTAAAATAAAAGGAAAGGAATATAAAATGTCAGTATATGCAGATGATCTCCTGTTACATATTAACCCTGTAATAACTATCCCTAATTTCATCCAAGAGTTTGAGCGGTTCGGAGCTGTAAGCAATTTTAAAGGGAATTACGATAAATCTGAGGCATTAAATGTCTCTTTATCAAATAAAACTCAAGTGCATCTTCAGAAAACATTCCCTTTTAAATGGCAACAGACAGCTCTTAGGTACCTAGGGATAAAAATACCTAGAAAGCTGGATAAAATAATTGATTGACAAAATAATAAAAACATTACATAAATATGATAGGAAAACTTTTTCCTGGGTGGGAAGAATAAACATAGTAAAAATGGACATACTTCCAAAGTTGCTATACGTGTTTCAGGCAGTCCTGGTGTATCCCCCCGCGGCATTGATCTGCAAATTATGGACTGCAGTAGGAGGATTCATTTGGGAACATAGATCCCCTCGGATTAGACGAGAGATACACGTTAGATCCAAACAAAAAGGGGGACTGGGCCTCCCGGATTTTACGAAATATATACAGGCAATACATCTAACCAGGATAGTGGACTGGTTCCACGGAATTACATTTAAATAATGGGTAGGATTGGAGGAGGATATTCTGGGCCTGAATTTGAGATCAATGCCGTGGGTTACACCAATAAATCTCCCTAAAGTGGAAAATATGCCATTTTTGGTTTCCTCTACTCTGAAGGTTTGGGACACGCTTATGGGGGGGGGGCACCCTCTCGACCCGGATTGGGCCAATGACACCTTTGTTTTCCAACCCTGACTTTCTGCCAGCGATGGTGGCCTTGGACTTCCTGGACTGGCAGAGACAGGATGACTCCAGATTGGCTCAGATCCTGGTGGATGGAGAGATCCCCCCATTGAACACATTAAGAAGCAGTAGAGCAAATAAATGGATACAATATCAACAATTGACAGCATATGTTCATTCACTGGGAAGTCATTCGGAATTTGCGAGAGTACCTACAGAATTTGAGAAAGTTCTCCTATAGGAGTAAAAACCAGCTCATATACTGTCAAAATTATATAAGAAATTACTCCCTAAGAGCTTGGATAGAGAAGTAACATACCTAAATAAATGGGAAGAAGAGATTGGAATGTCACTCTCCAGGCCACAATGGGAGAAAGCGTTGATTCTAGCACATGGGCTATCTCCTTCAATTAAGCATCACGAAAGGAATTATAAAATGGTTACTTGCTACCACTCAGCCAGCGGGATGAATTGAACGGACACATTTTTAAAGCTCAACAACCTTATAATGAGACCGCAGTGAAGGATGCATCATTTTTCCAGTTAAATGATTAAATGTTACTTCCTAGCCAGCACTGCATGGTACCGGTGTCCTACCAATCTCTATAAGATAAAAGTAAGCATCCCTGAAATGTGTTGGAGATGTAAAAGAGAAGTAGGGAACGCGTCACATATTTGGTATTACTGTCCGGAGGTCTGCCAACTCTGGACGGATATATTCAAGATATATAGAGAGCTCTCAAATTGTACATTACAACCAGATATAGCAATAGTGATATTATCAATTATTCCTGGTTCATTGAAAACTATTAAAGCGGAGGTCCGGGCTAAAAAAAAAAATTAAAAGTCAGCAGCTACACATACAGTAGCTGCTGACTTTTAATATTAGGACACTTACCTGTCCTGGAGTCCAGCGATGTCGGCACCCGCCGCCGATCTTCGGATCGGGGGACGGGTGCAGCCGCTTCCATCGCGGGTAAGGGAACCCGGACGTGTAAGCAGTACAGCTTCACGCCGGGCACCTTACCGCGCATGCGCGAGCTCTGCCACGCTCTGCTACTGGCCAGGCGGCCAGTAGCAGAGCGAGCAGGCAGGAGGGAGCCGGCTTCTGACGTCAGCGGCCGCGTCCGCCGGCCAGAACTCCCGGAAGTGTGGAAAAGGACACCTGTCTAAAGACAGGTGTCCTCTTCCCCCTCCCCCCCGAAAGGTGCCAAATGTGACACCTGAGGGGGGGAGGAATCCAACCAGCGGAAGTTCCACTTTAGGGTGGAACTCCGCTTTAAGAAAGATATCTTGCGACATATGTTAACAGCTACAAGAACAATTATTGCTCGTTCTTGGCGAAAAGAGACAACTCCCTCAATTGCAGAATGGGTTTGTGAGATGGGCGAGATAAGAGTAATGGAAAAAACAACTAGTGCCTAGATTGGCTCTAGAGAGCAATTTAGAAATGTATGGGAGACGTGGGATGAATATTGTACCTCGGGACTATCAGAATATCGGGGGGTTTCTTTTTTTTTTCCCCTTTTCTTTTTTCCCTTTTTCATGTTGGTTCCTGTCCGAGTGAATGGTTTTTGGGGTTTGGGGACACTACGGCCCTAGTACTGGTAGGCCCTATGGATAAGGGCAGTACTCAGAATGGGTTTTATCTAAATAAGAAAAAAGAATACAGACCTTAACGAGAAGATTATGTAGGACAGAATAAATACATTTTTGAGGATTGAAAAAGATATTCTCCTGACTTTATAATCAAATGCTTACTGAAATATATCCTTGACTACGTAACTGTATTCTCCTATGTATAGATCGATGTTGGACCCCTTCCTAAAGTGTATGATGTAAAACTTTTCCTTTTGTTCTTTTTGAAAATGTAATAAACATAAATTATAAACAAGAAAAAATTAGCCAAAGACAGGGGTGTTTCTAGGTGACCAAAAGGGCAGGGGCTTCAGACCTAAATTAAGGGTTAGCTGTCACTTGCTGGTTGCTGCCTGTCTCATCAGTGCCCATTAATGCAGCCTTGCCAGTGCAAACATGGGGAACGGAGAGCCCCCTGTGCACGCAGTCACACAAAAGCCTGCCTGCTATGATGGACCCAGGGGTGGTTAAAAGGAGTGCCCAAAATCACAGGATGACAATAAAAACGTTTTCTTTTTTTGTTTTTATTTGTGATGATTTGCTTGCAGTAACAACAGTAAAAACGAGCCAACGCGTTTCGGGGGATCAAGGACTCCCCCTTCCTCAGGGCTATTAAAAACAAAAGTAAAAAAGTATATATACAATATATACATATGTATAAAACAACAGATTGCAAAGAGTTAAAAACTTTCTACTTGATGATATCATACTTCATTTTAGATTCTAAAAAAACGTAAGTTCATCAAAAAACACCAAAGACTCAATAAAATGAGAATAATGTGATATAAAATAAAAGATATATATATAATCTCCACCAATATAAAATCCAAACCATATAAAAGCTTCTCAAGGGTTAATGCATATCATTAGGAGAAGGAAAAAAACTTTTGAAAAATGATTGGAAAAAAAAAAAGTCAAAAAAATACTTTTCTTTTTCTTATTTTTTTCCCCTTTCCCCTCTTCTCCTTTCCCCTTTCTCTTTTGCATTATTCATTGTGAACATAATATTGTATATATAGTGTAACCTTTTCTAAAAGAGGACTCTTTATTTGTTTATTAGATTATGAATTTAGTTATAAATAGTGTTACTAAACTGTTGGTAAATGGTTATAATTATGCCATTGTTCTAGTATATTCGGCTCACCTGAGGCTTCTGTATGTAAAAAAGGAGAATATGCCTTATAGTGTTGGAGAATCACCTACTGGAAAGAAGGACTGGAGTGGAGCAGCCATGAGGCAGAGATGTCAGGATATCGTGGGAGGATAGGGAGGAGGGAGAGATTGTGTGTGTGGGGGGGGGGGGGTGGAGGAGTATTGGATGGATGGAGAGGGAAAAAAGACCAGTCCAGATTGGGACCTAAGGCAAGAGGGGAGACTACAAAGCTGGTATAGATACAAACACTGTAGCCATAATGGAGATGTGGTGGACATGCCAAGAGTGTCTCTGACTGGGGTGGCAAAGTACAATGGGGACGGGTGCAGGGAGTCGGGGGTACACACTCCGCCTGTAGATGAGAGCTAGCGGTATGGAGTGGACTCCTCGGGTGCAGATATCTGGGAGGAAACAACATGGTTGGCGGGACCGCTCGGCTAGAAATGTCAGCTTCACTGGTGAAGCTGGGAAGCACGGGAGCCCCATGCCTGCCCTGCAGTAGATACCCAGTGAGCAGTGTGCTGGTGTGGATGTCAGACATTCCGTATCCCATAGGACCTGGGGGTCAGCTGCAGGAGTTCACCAATGTTGGCACTTGTCAAGTCTTTGCCCCCTGGAAAATGGCACCATCTTCCCTTTTTTATGTATTTTTGCCAGGAAATCCTCCAGAGTCGAACATAGTTCAGTCAACTAGTGACCCAACAAGTTTTCTACCAGAATAAGTCCAGGGTTGGTCAATTCCAAAAAAATTTCAAAATGTAGGATAGAGACAGATGTGACTTTGGGATTGCTTTATGAATCTTGTATTTTCTTTTTTAGAGCAAGTTGAGTGTGAAGAGCTCCCCCAAGATCTGAGTTTGGAGCCATGGGATGTGTCTCCTGGACCCATCACAGACCTTAGAACACTTGACGAACAATCCATCGACATTAGTCAGAGTGAGGGCCAAAGCGATCCTGAAAAGGAAGAAGGTGTTGGTGAGCCTTTTGTTTGCGCAAGTAAGTATACTTATGTATTGACATGTCAAGTGTTTAAATCTCTAAAGCAAACATTTAGTCCACACATTAGCAGAGTATGTAGGGCTTTCACATTAGCATGGCTAAGGAAGAGGTGTAAGTAGCTGTCTGTGTTGATAGGTAGTCTAGTTTTTCAGACCCAGACAACAGGGCAAAGATTACAGAGTAGTGTCAGTGTTTACATTCAGAGTAGTGTAGATGTCTGAAGGGCAAGCAGGTCGCACCCAACAATCCACTGGGTAGGTAAGTATTTAATGAGGTTTACTATTAACTTGCCCCAAAATTACTATGTAGGACCTCAGCCATTTGACCATCATTTTACTCTTATTAACAAGTCATGATGTTCCACATTGCACTGTTGGCAGATTGAGGGCAGATATTATACAGTGTTGCAAGGAACGTGAGAATATCAAGGAGGCTGCTACAACTTTACAGCGCAGACTGACCGATTGTGGGGACATGCTTGCCAAATTCTAATTTGCTCTTGGACTTGTCTACTGTATTTGTTGCCAACTGCTGGCTCATGTTTTTTTTGGGTGAACTTCATAATTATTTTTTTATCTTTGTTACAAATTTTTACACACTTTTTAATGTGAATGCTTTGTTAACTTCACTCAGTGTTTCACAACTCCACTCCCCAAGGGGCAGTAACAGATCCTGTTTGAACATTTAATTCAGTAGAAACTAATGTGGTAATTCCAAAGGCAGTGAAAAGGCTAGCATCATCTGTGTCAAATCCCGAAAACAAGTTCTGTGTTTGCACCTTGAGTGGAGTTGCTAAACACTGGTCTAACTAATGTGAATGCCAATTTTGCAATGTTATTTAATACAGAAAACTCCAAAATTGAATGAGCACACACTTATTGGCTTCTCACAGAGATTAGGTCCATGATGGCATTAATAAAGGGTGTTTATTTCCAACCAGCAACATTTCTAAGCCCCCAAATGACAAAGTGTGTAAACATGTGCTATATACCATCATGGGGTATCAAGTGCCACGTTTCTGGGGTGCAACCTCCCTTCCTCCAAACTCGAGTAGCTTTGATAAAGGAGAGTTGCACCACCAAAACGTGTCAGTTGATACCATCACGGGTTCTGAGCTGACGCGTTTCTGGGGTGCAACTCCCTTCCTCCAATTTCGAGTAGCTTTGATAAAGGGTGGTTGCACCCCCAGAAACGCGTCAGTTCAGAACCCGTGATCAGGTGTCAACTGACACATTTCAGTGGTGCCTCATGTAGAAATTAAAGTTACATTTCCCTATTGGAGCAAGTGTCCAAAAAAAACCATTATAGAACATATCTTATACATAGACAAAGGGCAGACAACAGTAGTTAAACTGAATGATTACTTTATAAGCCAAAAAAAAGTTTACACAAGATCAGGAATAAATTCCTGCCAAGACACTGCCCCTCTCCTCACAAAATATTCCAGATATTTCTGTCTTAAATCCGGTGCATTTTGGGAGGGCAAGCTAGCACGCACATTCTCCATGTACACCATTGCCAATAAAGAAGGATGGCCTTCAGCCGCTGTACTAGGGCCTGCCACTGTAGGCTCAATGTCACTTGGCAGGTAGGTGATGTAATTGCTAGCATTTGTGCGCAGAAAATTGTAAAGGTTGCAGCAGCACAACACAACATGGTTAACCTTGTATAATGCCAGGTTTTTTATTATCAAAAAGAGCCGGAACCGATTTGCCAATATGCCAAAGGCATTCTCCACCACCCTTCTGGCACGAGGCAGTCTGTAGTTGAACCTTCTCTGCTCAGGGGTCAGGTTGCACATAGGAAATGGCGTCATAAGATGATCCCCTAGAGCAAAGGCCTCATCTGCCACAAATACAAAATTAAGGCCCTCCACATTTTGCTCAGCAGGTGGCAAGTGTAGGGTACCGTTCTGGAGCCGCCTGTAGAACTCTGTCTGCATGATTACTCCTCCATCAGAGTTGCGCCGGTTCTTCCCAATGTCCAAATAAAGAAACTCCCCTGGTGAACAAGTCTGATGTGATGAAACGCGTCCAAGGGAAAGGCTACACGGCACCATGGAGGGAGCTGGATGTGCACCCGGAGCTGCAAGGGATAAGAGGCTGTTATGCAGCACGGTAACACACTGGCATCCCACAATGGCACGACGTATTGTCGGAGAATAGGGAACGTCGAGGCCCACGTGTAGGTCGAGGGAGGTACCACGGCACATCGGAAAGGGAACCTGCGCAAAGTAGTGTAGTCTGAACAAGTGGTCCCCTCAAAGAAATAAACCTGTAACCCTTCTTGGCCGCGTTGAGACTACCTCCTCATTAGTACGTCTGTCTCAAGATGTCCGCCGAGGTCT
>BLSH010134623.1:554673-570127 GCA_018402905.1 Glandirana rugosa
CTCTCTCCCGTCGGGACCGCGCATGGAGATATGTCGACCTTACCTCTACTCTCTAGAGGGGGGTCGGAGTGTCTACTGTACCCTAAGGACATATAGCAAACGTCGGTCCTTTATTTGTTGTTGCCTTTGGGGTGAGCAGAGTTATGGAGGGTATCTTTTCCGGTGAGCTGGCACAGCTTCCGGAAAAGGTATAGATCCCTCCGGTGGTTAGATCATGGAAACAAATATACAACCCATAAATACAACCATTTGTTAGAAGCATATAATTATAGACAACAAGATAATCCGTATTTCGGACAAACTAGACTTAGATAGTGACTCCATTCGTCTCCAACATCGGATTCACATTCATTAAAACAATTTTGATATGCACATATAACCCTTATTCATAAAGAGGGTAGAGATCCCAAGATATGTTCATCATATAGGCCTATAGCCCTACTTAACAGCGATTTCAAAATTTTAACAAAATTACTTACACTTAGGCTACAACCTCTGCTTACCTCAGTGATAGATTCAGATCAAACAGGCTTTATGCCTAATAGAACAACAGATATTAATATACGAAGATTGTTTACCAACATAAATACCCAACATATAAACAAAGGTACTAGATTGGTGGCCTCCCTAGATATGGAAAAGGCCTTCGACACGGTCGAGTGGCCTTTTCTATGGGAGGTATTGAGACGAGTGGGGTTTCCGTTGTTGTTTATTTCCTGGCTGCAAACGATATACAGGAATCCCATGTCATCTGTGAGGCTGGGGGGAGATCTCTCATCTCCATTCCAGCTGTATAGAGGTACGCGCCAGGGCTGCCCCCTCTCCCCAGCCCTCTTTTCTATTGCTATTGAACCCGTAGCAGAGGCCAATAGGGCCTCCTCGGATATCCAGGGCCTTAGGATTGGGGGCTTGGAGGAGAGGGTAGCCCTCTATGCAGATGATATGCTGCTTTTCTTAAAAGATGCTGGCCCTTCGTTGCAGGGGGCATTGAGGGTGATAGATAACTATGCGGTAGTGACGGGACTGAAAGTTAATTGGACCAAGTCCGTGATGCTCCCTATAGATTCAGAGGCGGTGAAATCGACAGAAACACACGTACCCCTAAAATGGGTTACGGAATTCAAGTATCTGGGGATAGTAGTCTCAAGAGAGACATCAGATTATTTTTCCCTTAATATAGCTCCTGCAGTCCAGGAAATGAAGGAAAGATTAAAGATATGGGAGAAGCTCCCATTGTCATTGTTGGGCCGCGTAAACATAATAAAGATGAAGTTTCTTCCGAAACTTTTATATCTGTTTAGGAACTCCCCATAGTGGTTATTAAAATCTTTTTTCACGCAACTAAATAGTATCTTCTCTTCGTTTCTTTGGAAGGGACAGTCACCCAGATATAAATTGTCCACACTGATGTGCCCACTGTCAAAAGGGGGACTGGCCTTCCCGGACTGTTATAAATACTATTTGGCTTCGCAGCTTGTGACAGCAGCAGGGTGGATGAATCCGGATGGATTTAATCCAGCAACTATGTTGGAGGCTGCGATAGTACAGTCTGTGGAAGCACTTCAGTTGCTTTTATTCTGGGGGCTTAAAGTGCCGCATAAATTAACCCCTTCAATGACAACAAATATAAGAGCCTGGAATAGGGGCTTGTCTTTTGGGAAACATCCCGGGCTCGACCTATCTCTGAATGCCCCCCTGTGGGGTAATCCCCAGCTAGCTCACCTAAGGTCAATTCCAGATCTAGGATGGTGGGCTAAATATAAGATTAAAGCGTTAGGACAGGTGCTAAGCCAGGGGGTGATAGTCCCATTTAGGGACTTGATGGAGAACTTTAATATGTTAGGAAATCAATTCTTTCGTTATATGCAACTTTTTCACGCCCTACGCAGTCAATTTCCAGAGGGACCCCCAGAGTTAAAGGAGTCCGGCTTAGAGCAGGTATTAAGAATGAGATGCAAAAAGCAGGCTCTCTCAAACATATATGGTTATCTTAACTCATCAGAGCCACCAGCCCTGGAAAGACTCCAGGCACGATGGAACCAAGATATACCTGAATTAAATGAGGAGGACTGGCAGGATGTATGGGATTTACCCTTTAAGGTGTTAGTTTCCCTTCGAGATAAGTTGATTCAATTCAAGATAATTCATCGAGCGTACTACACACCAGATAGGCTGAACAGAATGAACAGTTCACACTCTCGGTCTTGCTGGAGATGTGGATGTATACCTGGAAACTATCTGCATATATTCTGGCTATGCCCAGCTATGGGGACTATTGGGGAGAAATCTTAGAGATAATTGCAGATACTACGTCAGTCACCCTAGATAGGCGTATGGAGGTATGTCTCCTGGACCTAGTGGGAAACACTACAAGAAGTATGGGACAGAAAACGTTAATAAGTCTGTTACTATTCTATGCGAGGAAAGCAATAACGTTAAATTGGAAAAAAGCAGCCCCTCCTTCAATAATGTATTGGAAAAAACTAGTGAATAAGAATCTTCTTTTGTATAGAGATACATATTTTAATAGAGGTTGCCCAGGTAAATTTGAGAATATATGGACTAGCTGGATAAGTGACCCTACAATGGCAACAGAATTAGGGCAAGATGCAGCGTAGAGTGATGGAAACAAAGGGACAAGTACTGGGAGCACTTAGGTGGTGGAGGCACAGGGTGAGGGGAGATACCTTCCCCCTTAGGGAGGGTTATTGACCTGTTTTTTTTGGGGGGGGGGGGTTTTCCTCTTTTTCTTTTTTGTATTCTGTTAGGCTTAAGAGACATATATGATTGTAAACTATGTATGAATTGTATGTATGTTTTATATAATAAACTTTAAAAAAGATTTAAAAAAAAAAAAATACCACCACTAAAAACCTCTATCTGTCGCTAAGCGATGGACACAGCAAAAAGAGGACCATTGGGGATGAGCCAGCTAGACGCATTTACATCTCTGGTTTACTCAGAGTGAGTAAAATATCCTTTAGAAGTTTGTGTGGGGGAGGGAGGGGTATATAATTCTTTTTATGATGTATCCTGTAGATTTTGTGTTAACTAAATACGTTGTCTTGCAAACGCATATAGTCGTTTCTCAATGTAATACATACATTACCAAAAATGTTTGATATAAAAATGCACACACACCATAAGCACACTTCCTATGATTTTTTTTACTATTCTTAAATGAATGTCAGGCAGAAAAAAATATATACTTTAGGGCATTCTGCATATGTAATCAACTCGATGAACAATTTATTAACATTTCATGAAAAAAAAGATTGATTTACTTTGTGTGCATAGAAATCTTGGGAGCATAGCCCTTTTGGCACTGAAATAAAACAGAATAAGTTCAGAGCTAAAGCACTGCCAACATCAGCTCATAGAGCCTGCATTGTATTAGGTACCAAATTAAAGCTTTATAAGAACACAGTTTCTTTTTTCAAAAATGTACTCATACATTTGTTACAAATGTAGAACAGGAACAAAATAAGTATGAACTTCAAAGAAACTGATTATTATAAAAGCTTATTTTTTCTTTCTACGCAGCAGTTACTCCTACTAATCAGCAGGAATTACATTTCAGCCCACATGGCAGTTTTAAAAAATTAAACCTTTTCTCGCATCCACAAAACAAGGAGAAAGATGTAAAGCTTTTCCACTGTTGCTATCTTCATCTTTTAGTGTAGCTTCATTCAGGAAATTATGATTCTTGTATTGTCATTAAAGCGGAGGTCCGGGCTAAAAAAAAAAATTAAAAGTCAGCAGCTACACATACAGTAGCTGCTGACGTTTAATATTAGGACACTTACCTGTCCTGGACTCCAGCGATGTCGGCACCCGCCGCCGATCTTCGGATCGGGGGACGGGTGCAGCCGCTTCCATCGCGGGTAAGGGAACCCGGACGTGTAAGCAGTACAGCTTCACGCCGGGCACCTTACCGCGCATGCGCGAGCTCTGCCACGCTCTGCTACTGGCCAGGCGGCCAGTAGCAGAGCGAGCAGGGAGGAGGGAGCCGGCTTCTGACGTCATCTGCCGCGTCCGCCGGCCAGAACTCCCGGAAGTGTGGAAAAGGACACCTGTCTAAAGACAGGTGTCCTCTTCCCCCTCCCCCCCGAAAGGTGCCAAATGTGACACCCGAGGGGGGGAGGAATCCAACCAGCGGGAGTTCCACTTTAGGGTGGAACTCCGCTTTAAGAACTCAGATCTTTGCTTATTACATAGGTATATAGGAAGGTTAAAGCGGAACTTCAGTCATTTTTCATCTTTCCTTCTATTAAATCCTCTGTCCTTGTTGTTTTAACTTTGGATAGTAATAGCTTTTTATGCCAGTAAATACTGCCCACTTCCTGTTTCTTGGCTGGAAAAATGCCATGGCGTTTGACATCATGCACAGCTCTCTCTCTCACTCTCATGAGAGTTTGCCAGGAAGGGAGGGGTGATGAGTCATAAGAGGGCCAATGAGAGCTGCAGAGCTGGTGGTGAGTCTGCATAAATCCAGGAAGTGGACAGGCAGCAACTTCAGCTGCCTACAGTTAAAATTATTGCAGCCAGACTCAGTGGAGGGAGATTTCTGCAGCATATTTGGCAAGTACAGAATCACAGTATATATAAAATAGTATGCAAAGTGGTTGGAGGGAAGCTTCAGAATAGCAAAGATGTTTTTTATTTAAAATTATGTGAGCAGACTACAATTCCCCTTTAAGAAAGGGCACATGTCCATTAAGTTCAAGGGTGAAAAAAGAAACCGACAAATAAATACATTAATTAATTAAATAAAAACATCTTGCACCATCAAAACCCTAAATTTGCAGTTGATCCAGAAGAAGGAAAGAAAACCCAATACTTGGTCCTATTTACTCTAGCATGGAAAAAAAAGTCCTTCTCTGGTTCTAAAATGTAATCTAAACGTCTCTGGATCAACAATTGTGCAGTGCTATAGTTCATAAATATTCATATCCATTTATACATGAGCATGAAGAAAATACATCTAGCCCTTTTTGATGCACCCTATGAATAAAATACATCCATCCCTTTTTGATGCACCCTACTGATCTTTTTTTATATCTTTGCTTTCTGAAACAACAAGGACTGTGTTAAACAAAATAATAAATTTCAAAGGTATGCAAACATTAAAAAAAAACAAAGTTGTTTATGTCTTCATTTGGCATCCAGACAAGATAGTGATTTTTATTGCCCACTTGGGGTAAGTAAGGTTTTTATGTTTCAGGAGGAGGATGGGGGGAAACATTCATTTATACATGAGTATGAAGAAACACATCCAGCCCTTTTTGATGCACCCTGCTGATCTTTTTTATTTCTTTATTTTCTGAAGCAACTAGGACTGTGTTATACAAAGTTACATAGTCTGTATTTTATGCAAATATAAGAAAAAAAAATTACAAAGGTTGTTTATGTCTTCATTTGGTATCCAGACCAGATAATGATTTTTATTGCCCACCTGGGTTAAAGCGGTTGTCTACCCAAATTTTTTACTTTTACCTACAGGTAATCCTATAACAAGGCTTACCTGTAGGTAAAATGAATATCCCCTAAACCTGTACGGTTTAGGAGATATTCCCTCTGTAAGATGGTTCAGCTTTACGGCGCATACGCCATGTATGTCCCGGCAAAGGCCCGGCAATAGTTCCGCACCTTGCCGGAAAGACGGTTCCCGTGGCGCATGCGCAGGAGTGACGTCTCACGGCTCCGGCCAGTCACAGAGCCAGAGCCGCGTACCCGGAAGCAAAATCCGAGGGAAGATGTCCGCTCCCACAGAGGGGACTGAGCAGCCCGGTCGCATCTTTGTTCCAAGGTGAGTATTTCATAATGAGCTAGTATGCGGTGCATACTAGCTCATTATGCTATTATCTTGCAGATTTTTATTTATTTTTTTAGATGGGTAGACAACCGCTTTAAGTAAGGTTGTCTTGTTTCAGGAAGTGGATGGGGGATAAGGTGGGTGTGTGAATTAAAAGGGGATAAGCTGAAACTTAGGGGAGAGTGGGGTGGAGAATGAGTGTAACAATGAGAAGACAACTTAAACCTGGTGGTGGTTGGTTTGGAAGGCAAATTGAAGGTACATGGAGTAGAGACAGATAAAGTGAAAAGAATTAAACAGTGCTTTAACATGCAATACATGTCATGTAAATGTAACCCCCAATAGGCTGCTTGTTACAATCAGACATACAACAATTTCTGAAACCACACCTAGATGAATGCTCACCTTATCAATTGATAAACATTCTGAGAGCCATACTAAGAAACGATAGACTCTTAGGACCCCCTACTATGTTTGAGGACCTATGTCAGGAGAGTGCTTACGTACTGCACCTATTCTCACAAATTTTTTATTATTATGCAGGATTTACATAGCGCCGACAGGTTGCGCAACACTTTACACAAATGTGCAAGATCTTAATACCTCCACCAGCAGAATACTTCCCACATTATAAACAAAAATGGGAGAAGGAACGTCAAAATTTACTTTTACACCTCCACAATAAGGATGGGCCGAACAACCCCCCGGTTCGGTTTGCACCAGAACAGGCAATAAGTTTGTGTGGACGCGCAAACCCTGAACCCTATTAAAGTCTATGGGACGAGGACATGAAACCTGGCAGGTCAGGACAGGGAGGGGACGAGCGAGCGCCACCCCCTCCTGAACCATACCAGGCCACATGCCCTCAACATGGGGAGGGTGCTTTGAGGTCCCCCAAAGCACCTTGTCCCCATGTTGATGGGGGCAGGGCTTCTTCTTCCTGGGGCTAAACTGAATCTGAAAGCTCCCTTTAACAAGGGGGCCCCCAGATCCCAGCCCCCCATGTGAATGAGTATGGGGTACATTGTACCCCTACCCATTCACCAAAAAAGGAGTGTAGTGTTACAAAAAACAGTAGGCAGTTTTTGATAAGTCCTTTATTAAAAATGTCTTTTTCTTCCCCCATTCCTTCTTCTTTCCTCCTCCGATCTTCCTCCATCTTCTTCCCCCACTTATTCTTCTGGTCTTCTTCTCCCTCCGCCGTCACTCCCGCTGCCGACCAGAGGTGACTCCCAGAATGGGCAGTCTTCAGTTTGACAGTTATTGTAATGGGTAAGGGCGGTGCCACCAGGTGTTGTAAATGGGTGACCCCGCACCCTCTGATGTCACATGGCATCAGAAGGGGCAGGGTCACTTGGTTACGTCACTGGGTGGCCCCGCCCTTGCCTACAAAATTACTGTCAAACTGAAGACAGCTCATTCTGGGAGTCAACTCTGGTCTGGAGCGGCGGCGGGGAAGAAGAAGAAGACGACGATGAGAGGAAGAAAGAAGCGGAGGAAGACTGAAAGAAGAAGACCAGAAGAAGAAGCGGGGAAGGAGAAGATGGAGGAAGTAGGGTAGATGGAGGGTAGGGGTACAAAGTTCCCCATACTTATTCACATAGGGGGGCGGGATCTGGGGGCCCTCTTGCTAAAGGGGCTTCCAGATTCCAATAAGCCCCCCGCCCACAAACCCCTACAACCACCGGCCAGGGTGGTCGGGAAGAGGCCCCTGTCCCCAAAGCACCCTCCCCATGGTGAGGGCATGTGGCCTGGTATGGTTCACGAGGGGGGGGGCGGTCGCTCCTGGGCCTGGTTTGGATTTTGAGGGGCCCCCATGCCATTTTTTTTAAAATATTGGCTCGCGGTTGCCTTTAAAATCCAAACCAGACCCGAAGGGCCTGGTTTGTATTTTGGGGGGGCTCCCACGCAATTTTTTTTAATTTTGGCATGGGTTTCCCCTTACAATCTATACCAGACCTGAAGGGCCTGGTATGGATTTTGGTGGGCCCCATGCCATTTTTTTTTTAATTTTATCATAGGGTTTCCCTTAACCTCTTCAATACACTGTGCTATATATACTACACTGACTGCACCATATAGTCTGAACCAGGGCTCGACAATCCCCGGGCGCCAGGTCACCATGGCGACCAGAAACCACATCCTGGCAAGTGACAGAATATCCTTCTCTCCCCTCCCTATCTTAAAACAACATCTCCGATTCAGGGAGAGCCATCCTTTGCTTGATCTAACAGTTGTTAAACTTGACAGGCTGCCCAGATTTGTGTTATTCTTTTAGTAGAAACAAAGTATAATTTTTGGTTCTTTTATCAAAGGAATGAACTCCGGTCTGTAGATGGTCAGTTTAACCACTTAAATACTAAACCTTTTCTGACATTTGTGGCTTACAAGTAAAAATACAGTATTTCCTGCTAGAAAATTACTTAGAACTCCCAAACATTATTTTTTTTTTTTAGCAGAGACCCTAGAGAATAAAATGGCGGTTGTTGCAACATTTTATGTCACATGGTATTTGTGCAGCAGTCATTCAAATGCATTTTTTTGGAAAAATACACTTTAACAAATAAAAAAAAACGAAATACTAAAGTTAGCCCATTTTTTTTGTATAATGTGAAAGATGATGTTACGCCGAGAGAATTGTGATCTTTATTCTAAGCAACAAAATTGTGATAAAGCCCTGTGTACCATCAACAATTACCACTCTCTATGTTCAGCTGGGCTCCAGTATTTCATGGTGGCCAGAAACCCACCAGAGCAATGAATAGTCGCCGTAGGAGACACACATGTAGGCAGGAATTGGCTGCAAAGAGGCAGCAGAAGATCAGCAGCACTGAAACTCTTGTTGGGCACAGGAACAGGCCCTGCTGTGAAACATTATTACAAAAATTGTAATGACATGTCCATGTTAAACAGGTGCATAAAAATTGGGCTTTGGGTGTTGGTGGTGGCACAACACTGTAACCCCTCACAAATACTCTTGTTTAGCGCAGGAACGGGCCCTGCTGTTGTAAATTATTTAAAAAATTGTAATGACATGCCCCAGTCAAACAGGTGCAGAAAAATTGGGCCTAGGGTGTTGGTGGCAGCAGAACACTGTAACCCCTCACAGTTACTCTTGTTGGGCGCAGGAACAGGCCATGCTGTTAAAAAATTTTTTAAAAAATGTAATGACATGTCCCTGTTAAACAGGTGCAGAAAAATTGGGCCTTGGGTGTTGGTGGTGCCCTAAACCCAAAATATTGTTGGAAGCTAGTTCATCAGGATTCAGGAGGAATAGGATAGGCAGCATAGTCTTCAAGGGATCCCAGATCCCTAGCAAATTCAATCAGATGCATCAGCGTCAGTGGCTTAATAGCTGCTGATCCAGGACTGATTCATTTTTATAAATGTGAGCCTATCAATGGAGTCTGTGGACAGGCGCACTCTTTGATCCATTACAAACCCTCCAGCAGCCGTTCAGAAAGCATGCTGGATGCAGGACAGGCCTGTAGCTCAATTGCATGTTGAGCAAGTTACGGCCAGTGATCCATCCTCAAGACCCAGTAACTCAGTGGATGCTCAGTTGGAGAGGTCTCCAGGTCTGCTCTTGCCCCTAGATATTCCTGCACCATATAATGCAGACTCTGACGATGGTTGCTTGAACCTATCAGCCCTGGGCGCTGAGGACTGAAGTATTGTTTAAAGGCATCGGTCAGCCAGCCACCTTCTCCACCGCTCTTTCGATGACCAAAGGAAGCCTCAGAAACACATTGTCCAGCACCAGGAAAGGGTAACCTCCCAGGGTCTGGAAAGGCTTTGCACAAACTTTTCTTCAAGGTATCCTGAAGATGTTTCATCTAGAGTTGAGCGAACCCGAACTGTAAAGTTCGGGTCCGTACCAAACTTTGGAGTGTCCGTGACCCGGACCCGAACCCGGACATTTGAAAAAAAGTTTGGGTTCGGGTATTTGATCCCGTCTGTTGAATAGCTGCAGGGCAGCCAATCAACAAGCATTTCACTGGTTTGCCTTTAGAAGACATCACAGCCATGCCTACTAATGGCATGGCTGTGATTGGCCAGTGCATCATGTGATCCAGCCTCTTTATAAGCTGGAGTCACTTAGTGCTGCATGTCACATGCTCTCTGGCTAGTGTAGGGAGAGGATGCTGCCGGCGCTGTGAGGGACAGATTGCAGATATAATAACACCTCATCCTGCATTACAGAACGATCTGATTGTGGACTAGGTAGAGTCTACTGCTTAGAGGGACAGATTATTGTTCTAAAATCATCTCCTAGTTCTATAGGGTCAGGTTCCTGCTGTTGCTGTAAGGGACAGATTATTGTTCAAAAATCATCACCTACTCCTATAGGGTCAGGTTCCTGCTGTTGCTGTAAGGGACAGATTAGACCGGCCTCACACAGCCATTGGTATACTTGTTTTTTTGAATATGCCTCAATATTTTGCTGGCTACCCCAATTAGAAAAAACAACAAAAAGTGTTGGCTACCTCCTCCTCCACCACCGCCACTTCCACCTACACTGCCACGGTCACAGCCTAGTCAACCTCTAGGCTCCTACTCCACATCCACCCCCCCTTCCCATTTTTTTTATTTGATTTTAAGTTATTTTCCCTATCCCCATTTTTTTGTAGGGCACTTGTCCTACTCTTACCACCATTGTACTTCCTTTTGCAGCCCTCTAGCACTTGCCAGGACTTTTTTACAGCCATTTTTGTGCCCAAAAGTTCGGATCCCCATTAACTTCAATGGGGTTC
Organism: Glandirana rugosa; assembly: GCA_018402905.1. Classification (NCBI taxonomy): domain Eukaryota; kingdom Metazoa; phylum Chordata; class Amphibia; order Anura; family Ranidae; genus Glandirana; species Glandirana rugosa. Next base: position 565,243 of record BLSH010134623.1, read on the forward strand.
GGGGTCCGGGATCAAGTTCGGGTCAAGTTCGGTACCGAACCCGAACTTTTTCGCGAAGTTCGGCCGGACCCGCCAAACCCGAACATCCAGGTGTTCGCTCAACTCTACTTTCATCCTATGCTCCCTCTGCAAAGGCAAGATGAGCTCTGCAACTTTACCCAGGTAAGCCTGGGTACCTGGTCAAGAAACACTGCACTACCAAGTTCAGGACGTGTGCCAAGCATGGAACATGTGTCAAGTGTCCCTGTCGGAGGGCAGAGAAAAGGTTGGTGCCATGGTCGCTTACAACCATTCCTGGCTCAAGCTGCCATGGCATCAACCACCTCAGAGCCTGCCCCCATAGAACTAACAGAATCTCTGCCCCTGTGTGGCTCGCGTCCCCTAGACAGACCAACTGAAGCACACCATTGCATCTTTTAGTTTGACTGCTTGCATAGCCCTTTGAACGTTTAGGGAGCACTGCTGGTTCAGAGGACACTTCTACAGAAGAGGCCACAGAGGAAGAAGAAGAGGAGGGGGTGGAGGAAGCAGATGTGTCAGAATCACCACCATTTTTTTGAAGGCATGGTGGCGAAACTAGCTCCAACATTGAACCCTGTCCTGCATCCTTCCCAGCTGCCAGCAGAGTTACCCAGTGCACCGTGAAGGAAAGGTAACGTCCCGGACCATGCCTGCTGGACCATGAGTCAGCGGTAATATGAACCTTGCTGCCGACCGCCCTGTCCAAGGAGGCCAAAACATTGGCTTCCACATGATGGTAGAGAGCTGGAATGGCTTTACGTGAAAAGAAATTTCTTTTGGGAACCTGCCACTGTAGTACAGCACATTCCACAAATTCACAAAAGGGGGCAGAGTCTACCAGCTGAAAAGGCAGCAGTTGTAGTGCTAGCAATTTGCCCAAGCTAGCATTTAAAGGCTGAGCATGTGGATGACCGGGACAGTATTTTTTTTTACAGTTCAGCAACTGGGGTAGGGAAATTTTTCTGCTGAAATCAACTAGTGGTGTACTGCTAGCAGATTGGCTGCAAGTACTTGTGGCAACCGTTGCTATACCTTCATTCCTCTCAGTGCAGGCTTTTGAGAGGACTGGAGGTATAGTAGGGGTTGAGGTCACAGATAAGGAGCAAGGAGAAGACCGCATTGTTTTATGATGTGGGTCTTTGAGGTGCTATTGCCAATGAACTGCATGACAGGTTGTCATATGTCTTGTAAAGCATGTGGTGCCCAAGCGGCTGCTATTATGGATGTGCTTGATCCACTTCAGACATAGATTGCAAACAACAACGGTGCGATCTACTGCACAAGTTTTAAAAAAGCCCACACCATTGAACTTTTGGAAGTCAGCAGCGCCCTGCACCTGTGGAGCTCTGTTGTGTGATGCAATAGAGTGGCTGTCCTCAAGCTGGCCCCTGGAGAACATCCTGCCTCGTTGGAGTTGTGCCTCCTCCTCCTCCTCCTTCTCATCCTCCTCACTTTCCTCCACTCTTCTCAGGCACCCAAGTACAGTCAGTGTCCTCATCATCCCCTCCATCCTCATCACTGGAGCAAACTTGGCAGTATGCTGCAGCTGGGGGGAACATGACTGCTAGTTTCTTATCCTTCTGTGGCACCCCCTCTCTCTAGGCTCATGTTACTACCTTCCTCAACCTGGGAACCAACATCAGCCTTCAAATTGCTGCGCATCCTCCATCAGCATGTAACCAACACTATGGTCAAAAAATTTTTGTAAATATGTTATTATATCTTTTCCTGTGACAACACTGAAGAAATGACACTTTGCTACAATATAAAGTAGTGAGTGTACAGCTTGTATAACTGTAAATTTGCTGTCCCCTCAAAATAACTCAACACACATTCATTAATCTCTAAACCGTTGCCAACAAAAGTGAGTACAACCCTAAGTAAAAATGTCCAAATTGGGCCCAATTAGCCATTTTCCCTCCCCGGTGTAATATGACTCATTAGTGTTAAAAGGTCTCAGGTGTGGATGGGAAGTAGGTTTGTTAAATTTGGTGTTATCGCTCTCACTCTCTGATACTGGTCACTGGAAGTTCAACATGGCACCTCATGGCAAAGAACTTTCTGAGGAACTGAAAAAAAAATTGTTGCTCTACATAAAGATGGCCTAGCCTGTAAGAAGATTGCCAAGACCCTGAAACTGAGCTGTGGAACGGTGGCCAAGACCATACAGCGGTTTAACAGGACAGGTTCCATTTAGAACAGGCATCGCCATGGTTGACCAGAGAAGTTGATTGCACATGCTCAGCGTCATACACAGAGGTTGTCTTTGGGAAATAGATGTATGTGTGCTGCCAGCATTGCTGCAGAGGTTGAAGGGGTGGGGGTCAGTCTGCCAGTGCTCAGACCATACACCACACACTGCATCAAATGGGTCTGCATATCTGTTGTCCCAGAAGGAAGCCTCTTCTAAAGATAATCCACAAGAAAGCCCACAATCAGTTTGCTGAAAACAAGCAGACTAAGGACATGGATTACTGGAACCATGTCCTGTGGTCTGATGAAACCAAGATAAACTTATTTGGTTCAGATGGTGTCAAGCGTGTGTGGTGGCTATCAGGTGAGGAGTACAAAGACAAGTTTGTCTTGCCTACAGTCAAGCATGGTCTGGGGCTGCATGAGTGCTGCCGGCACTGGGGAGCTACAGTTCATTGAGGGAACCATGAATGCCAACATGTACTGTGACATACTGAAACAGAGCATGATCCTCTGGCAACAAAAGTGAGTACACCCTTAAGTGAAAATGTCCAAATTGGGCCCAAAGTGTAAATATTTTGTGTGGCCACCATTATTTTCCAGCACTGCCTTAACGCTCTTGGTCATGGAGTTCATCAGAGATTCACAGGTTGCCACTGGAGTCCTCTTCATCTCCTCCATGATGACATCACGGAGCTGGTGGATGTTAGAAACCTGACGCTCCTCCACCTTCAGTTTGAGAATGCCCCACAGATGCTCAATAGGGTTTAGGGCTGGAGACATGCTTGGTCTGTCCATCACCTTTACCCTCAGCTTCTTAAGCAAAGCAGTGGTTGTCTTGGAGGTGTGTTTGGGGTCGTTATCATGTTGGAATGCTGCCCTGTAGCCCAGTCTCCTAGGGGGTCCATCGTGCTCTGGTTCAGTATGTCACAGTACATGTTGGCATTTATGGTTCTCTCAATGAACTTTAGCTCCCCAGTGCCGGCAGCATTCATGCAGCCCCAGACTATGACACTCCAACCACCATGCTTGACTGTAGGCAAGACACACTTGTGCTTGTACTTCTCACCTGGTTGCCGACACACATGCTTGGCACCATTTGAACAAAATAAGTTTATCTTGGTCTCATCAGACCACAGGACATGGTTCCAGTAATCCATGTCCTTAATCTGCTTGTCTTCAGCAAGCTGTTTGCAGTCTTTCTTGTGCATCATCTTTAGAAGAGGCTTCTTTCTGGTAAAGGTTTATAATCGGGGTGCTAAGACCCGAACTTTCAAACCCCGGGACAGAGTACTGGTGCTGGTCCACACTGTTGAAAGTAAATTCCTTGCAAAATGGCAGGGTCCCTTTGAGATTGAGGAAAGAGTAGGGAAAGTAAACTACAAAGTTTACCAGCCGGGGAAAAGGAAGCCCGAACAAATTAATCATGTTAACCTCTTAAAACCGTGGAAGGACAGAGAGACTTTGTTGGCCGTACCACCTATTTAAAAAGATAGGGTACCAATGACTCCGGACGTCCTCCTGATGGAATCCTAGCCCAACAACAGGACGTTAAAGAGTTTGTGACCAAATATTGAGACTTTTTCTCCCCTTTGCCCAGACTGACCACAGTGATTCAACATGACATAATCACAGAGCCAGGTGTTCGAGTAAATGTGAAGCCTTATAGAATACCTTAGGTTAGGCGTGAGGCAGTGGCAAAAGAGATACAGAACATGTTAGAGTTGGATGTGAAAGAAGCACCATGGCACTTTCCGGTTCTGTAACGACTAGAAGACTGAATAGCTTGTCCAAGTTTGATGCGTACCCGATGCCTCAAGTCGACGAACTTGTGGATCGTTTGGGAGGGGCCTGGTACATAACAACCCTGGACTTAACTAAGGGCTACTGGCAGATACCCCTAACAGAGTCAGCCAAGGAGAAAACTGCCTTTTCTGCTTGAGTGCCGTTTGGTCTGCATGGGGCTCCTGCATCATTCCAGAGGATGATGGACAAACCACCCCTATGTAGCCGCCTACTTGGATGATGTGGTCATCCACAGTCCTGTTTGGGAATCCCATTTGCCCTGCATGCAAGTGGTTGTGGATTCCCTTAGGAAAGCAGGTCTCACAGCCAACCCCAAAAAGCGTGCCATCGGTCTAGAGGAGGCCAAATACCTTGGCCACATTATTGGTCTCAGTAAACCACAGACCAACACACTAGAGGGAATCCAAAAGTGGCCCCAACCCCTAACTAAATAGCAGGTGCGAGCGTTCCTGGGGATCACGGGCAGGGATAGGCGCGGACCATGACTGTGGCGGACATTTTCTAAATGACAGACCTTAGTGAAGGACACCAAGGTACATTTCAAATTAAAACCTTCAAAAAACCCCATCATCTGGACGGGCACTAGGGGTCCTTGCGAGCGTGGACGATAAATCAATCCCCAACCCCGGTGAAAACCTAAGGGAGATCACACAACCAGACACCAAATGACTCTGGTTATTACACCGGTTCCATAAACCGGAGGAGATCTGGCTACCGTGCGAAAAACCCCAACCGACACTCTGGACGAAAGGATTCCCTTAGGTGTTGGTGAACGTACGTCCCGTTTACCCTAAGGGTTTGTCCTGACACCTACTGGTGTAGTAGGTTCATCCGCCGATGTATCCCCACCAAACAGGTAGTAGGA
>BLSH010134623.1:616632-650187 GCA_018402905.1 Glandirana rugosa
CGACTGAGGGGTGGGGAAGTTGGAGACGTCGTTACGACCGTCGTGAGTATACAGATGAAAGGTTTCTGTTGGAGACCTATACTGCGACTCGTGCACGTGAATTGAAGAAACCAACTGGTACTACTCCGGACAAGACTCACCTTGGACAGGACAATTTGACGACATCTGCTATTCAAACACATTGCAGAACACATGTGTGTGAATAGCAGATGTGCTAGCATTAGCGGCAATATGAAAAGCGACAGAATAAAAAAAAGTGTTCTTCTTTGAAAGATATAATAAAATATTTACAAGAATGTGAGGGGTGTACTCACTTTTGTGAGATTCAACATGGCACCTCATGGCAAAGAACTCTCTAAGGATCTGAAAAAAAGAATTATTGCTCTACATAAAAATGGCCTAGGCTATAACTGAGCTACAGCATGGTGGCCAAGAGCTTACAGCAGTTTAACAGGACAGGTTCCACTCAGAACAGGCCTCATCATGGTCAACCAAAGAAGTTAAGTGCACGTGCTCAGCGTCATATCCAGAGGTTGTCTTTGGAAAGTAGACATATGAGTGCTGCCAGCATTGCTGCAGAGGTTGAAGGGGTGGGGAGTCAGCCTGTCAGTGCTCAAAACATACGCCGCACACTGCATCATATTGGACTGCATGGCTGTTGTCCCAGAAGGAAGCTGTCAGGGGCCAGTGTGACCAGAAATGTGTGGACTGCAACAGAGTGTACTAGACACAGGTAAAATGTAAATATGATTTATTATATGATAAATGAACAACAAGAAAACGCACCTCCAATATAGTTAATAGTGACAAACAACCAGTAAATAAACCAACAGTGAACACACAATAAGTAACAGACTAAATCCAATAAGTACAGCGCAAGGGATAACCAAACCGTAAACGTGCCAGGGTCATATACAGGGGTTCAAGCAGGGGGGAGCTGGGAACAGACAGGACAGGAAAAGGGAGTCAGGAGCCGAACTGAGCAGGTAGGAAGGGATCAGGCTGCAGGATCAGAGTCAGAGTCCAGGGATAGGAGACGGGAAACAGGCTTCAGGAATACAGGAACGCAGATCAGAAGCACAAGGAGACAATACCAAGGCAAAGAATCACAGTATTAACCAGGTTTAAATGGGCTTCCTGTAATCAGCATCAGGTGATGCCTGATTGCAGGGGATAATGTCAGCACCTGACTGCGGAGTGCCACCTGCTGGTGGTCACCGGAACTGCAGCACCTCCAGCAGGTGAAATCTTTACCGACCGTCAGCCTCCGACTGCTGAGGGACACCCGCTGGTGGACCCCGGAACTGCAGCCCATAGGTCTGGAAGCTACAGTGCCAACAGGTGAAACCGTTCCTGACAGTACCTCCCTCGAAGGAGCGACCTTTGGACGCTCCAACCAGCCATAGCAGAAAGAGTCCAGAACGAAAATGTTTCATGAGTCCAAGGAGTGCCGGGTTTCAAATAAGAGGCCCTGCTGACGGGATCTAAAAAGAAGCCAGGTGTACCCTATGGGCCAGATTCTTAGAGGCATAGGACATTTTATCCCTCCAAACACTAGGCATCCCAAAGCTGGGGTACCATGGTTCATTCGCAGACTTAGCCCTGGGGTCATGTGACAACACCAAACCTTTGACACCGGGATGTCTGGTTACAATCATGTAGCTTGCCTGATTTCCAGGACTTGTTTCACACTTCAACGGCCATCCAGGTTTCCCCAAGGCACTGGTTACCCGACATGGGTCCCCTAATGCACCTGGAATCGTGGCGACTGCATCCGGGTTGTGGCAAGGCACAAATGGTGCTCTACCACTCCCTTGGAGCTCACCACTACCAAGGTCGTGAAGGTAAACATGGCTACCAATTGCAAAAGGTATGTCTGGACCACAAGGCTTTGGCGCCATCAGAGCAATGTATTGTAGGAGGGACCTAATTGAGGCAACTGAGAAAAGAACCTTAGGCCAAATAGGTAAACCATGCCAGGTATACAAAGCCTCAGCCGTATCAAACCCAATGGCAGATGGAATCCTACCCTCTGAAGGACAATCCGGCAAGGCAATAGGCATAGAGTCAATAAGATTAAGCTGAACTTTGGTCAAAGGATCATCAGAGGCGGGCTGGAAAGCAGGCATCGGATCAACAGGCACTGGATTATCAGACTGGACAGTGGGCAGAGGAACACCCGGTTGGGCTACAAGCAGAGGCACATCGGGCTGGTCAGCGGGCAGAGGCACATCAGGCCGGTCATCGTGGGAAAGTCACATCAGGCTGGTCAGCTGGCAGAGGCACATTAGGCTGGACAGCAGGCAGAGGCACTAAGGCTGGGCAGCGGGCAGAGGCACATCAGGCTGGGCAGCGGGCAGAGGCACATCAAGCTGGGCAGTGGGCAGAGGCACATCAAGCTGGGCAGTGGGCAGAGGCACATCAGGCTGGGCAGCGGGCAGAGGCACATCAGGCTGGGCAGCGGGCAGAGGCACATCAGGCTGGGCAGCGGGCAGAGGCACATCAGGCTGGGCAGTGGGCAGAGGCACATCAGGCTGGACAACAGCCACTGGATCATCAGACTGGACAGCGTGCACCAGATCATCAGACTGGACAGCGGGTACTGGATCATCAGACTGGACAGCGGGCACTGGATCATCAGACTGGACAGCAGGCACCGGAACAGCAGGTTGGACAGTGGGCATGAAACATCAGGCTGGAAAGCGGGCACTGGATCATCAGACTGGAAAGCGGGCACTGGATCATCAGACTGGGCAGCAGGCACTGGAACATCAGGCTGGACAGCGGGCACCAGATCAGACTGGACAGCAGGCACCAGATCATTAGACTGGGCAGCGGGCACTGGAACACAGGCTGGATAGCGGGCATTGGAACATCAGGCTGGACAGTAGGCACCAGATAATCAGGCTGGACAGCAGGCACCGGATCATCAGGCTCGACAGTGGGCACTGGAACAGCAGGCTCAACAGCGGGCACTGGAACAGCAGGCACCAGAACAGCAGGCTGGGAATCAGGAACCGGATCATCAGGCTGAGCCACAGGCACAGGATCAGCAGGCTGGACAGCGGGCACAGGATCAGCAGGCTGGACAGCGGGCACAGGATCAGCAGGCTGGACAACAGGCACAGGATCACCAGGCTGGACAGCGGGCACCATAACAGCAAGCTGGGCATAAGGAACCGGATCATCAGGCTGGGCAGCGGGCACTGGATCAGCAAGCTGGACAGCGGGCACAGGATCAGCAGGTTGAGCAGAGGGCACATGATTAGCAGGTTGAACAGATGGCACATGATTAGCAGGTTGAGCAGATGGCACATGATCAGCAGGTTAAGCAGAGGGCACAGGATCGGCAGGCTGGACAACAGGCACAGGATCAGCAGACTGGACAGCAGGCACAGGATGAGCAGACTGGGCAATGGGCACTGGATCAGCAGGCTGGATAGCATGTTCAGGTCTGTCAGAAGCAGGCCAAACCCTAATGGCAATTGTGGAGGTGGACTGGAGCAGATTGGCTGGTGTGGAGGCAGACTGGAACAGATCGGCCGGTGTGGAGGTAGACTGGGGCAAATTGGCTGGTGTGGAGGCAGGCTTGAGTAGATTGGCTGGAGTGGAGGCATACTGGAACAGATCGGCTGGTGTGGAAGCAGACTGGAGCAGATTGGCTGGTGTAGAAGTAGACTGGAACAGATTGGTTGGTGTAGAAGCAGACTGGAAAAGATCGGCTGGTGTGGAGGCAGACTGGAACAGATCGGTTGGTGTAGAAGCAGACTGGAAAAGATCGGCTGTTGTGGAGGCAGACTGGAACAGATTGGCTGGTGTAGAGGCAGACTGGAACAGATTGGCCGGTGTGGAGGCAGACCGGAGCAAATTGGCTGGTGTGGAGGCAGACTTGAGTAGGTTGGCTGGAGGGGAGGCATACCAGAACAGATCAGCTGGTGTGGAGGCAGACTGGAATGGATTGACTGGTATAGAGGCAGACTGAAGTAGACCGGCTGGTTTGGATGCAGACTGGAACAGATCGGTTGGTGTGCAGGCAGACTGGAACAGATTGGCTGGTGTGGAGGCAGACTGAAGTAGACCGGCTGGTGTGGAGGCAGACTGCAACAGATCGGTTGGTGTGGAGGCAGACTGGAACAGATCGGTTGGTGTGGAGGCAGTATTGGATCATGGCAGGACTGAGCAGATTGGGCAAAACTTCAGTTTCTTATTAGGTTTAACTACTGAAGTCCTGTAAGTGACTGCAGGGCTGTAAGTAGGGGTGCAGCTGATGGAAGAGTATGGCTGGAGTATGTTAAGAAAGAGGGAGCAGTTGCTAAGGGACATCTTTGTGGGATTGTTGCAGGCAGCAGAGAAGAGGTAGGTGGGTTAAAGGCAGGGTAGGTGCAGCAGGTGGAAAGGGGGTACTGATATTTGGTTGGTAGCAGAGTATATTGGACTGTGGTTGCTGTAGGTGAAGGAGAGAGAGGGACCTTTGAGCAGGTAGGTCTCTAGCTGCAGGAATGGGTTGGTGCAAGCTGACTGGGGCTGAATGCAACATATCTGACCATGCCTGTAGTAAAGGTTGAACAAAATTCGGTTTACATGCGGCCTGTCTGACAAGAGACTGCACTGCGATAATACACTCCATTAACACCTGTTGAGAGCATGCTGAGTAATGCTCAAAGAAATAAGCTGAGTCATCTTCTAATAACCATACCAGAGATTCTACCTGAGCCTTACTGAAGGGAGGACAAAAATCATCACTACCCTTAGGAATACTGGACAAAGCCAACTATGCACAAATCTGAATCAATGGCTGAACATCTCCAAACAACATAATGCCCTGATAAGCTAGGGAATGAGCAAGACAAATACATTCTAATAGCTGGTCACTGGTCCACTCCTTCAATGTCTGGCAGCAATATTCATTATCCTCTGTCACCAGCAGAGAAAAATAAATAACCTCCTCCGGATGCATGTTACCACAAAAACCAAGATGGCTTCTCTGTGCAGCCACTTCTGGTCAGGACTGGCCTTGGTATTATGTCAGGGACCAGTGTGACCAGAAATGTGTGGACTGCAACAGAGTGTACTAGACACAGGTAAAATGTAAATAATATGATTTATTATATGATAAATGAACAACAAGAAAAAGCACCTCCAATATAGTGAATAGTGAAAAACAACCAGTAAATAAACCAACAGTGAACACACAATAAGTAACAGACTAAATCAAATAAGTACAGCGCAAGGGATAACCAAATCGTAAACATGCCAGAGCCAGGGTCATACACAGGAGATCAAGCAGGGGGGAGCTGGGAACAAACAGGACAGGAAAAGGGAGTCAGGAGCCGGAATGAGTGGGTAGGAAGGGAACAGGCTGCAGGAATACAGGAACACAGGAACGCAGATCAGAGGCACAAGGAGACAATACCAAGGCAAAGAATCACAGTATTAACCAGGTTTAAATATGCTTCCTGCAATCAGCATCAGGTGATGCCTGATTGCAGGGGATAATGTCAGCACTAGAGTTGATCGAACCTCTAGAAGTTTGGGTTCTGCTGGTTCGGCCGAACTTCGGGACAAAGTCCGGGTTCGGGTCCGGACTGGACCCGAACTTTGACCCGAACCCCGAACCCCATTGAAATCAATGGGGACCCAAACTTTTAGGCACAAAAATTTTATTTTTGGAATTTTTTGTTTTTTAAACCAGCAATGTAGATGCACTTTTTAATTTTGTGCAAGAAACAATAATCTGTCCCTTTAAGCAACAGTAGGAACCTCTCCCTATAGAACTAGGAGATGATTTTAGATTCTAAAATAATCTCCAAGTTGTACAGGGAAAGCCTCCAGCTGTTGCTTTAAGGGAAAGATCAGTGTTCTAAAATCGTCTTTAAATTGTGTGGGAAACCCCTATAGCAGCCGCAGGGAAGCCATATTAGTGTTTTAAAATCATCTTCAAATTGTGTGGAAAACCCTTATATCAGCCGCAGAGAAGCCATATTAGTGTTTTAAAATCATCTTCAAATTGTGTGGAAAACCCTTATATCAGCCGCAGAGAAGCCATATTAGTGTTTTAAAATCAGCAGCTGGAACCTTTCCCTGTACAACTGGATGATGATTTTAGAACAGTAATCTTTCCCTTAAAGCAACAGCTGGAACCTTTCCCTGTACAACTTGATGATGATTTTAGAAGAATAATCTTTCCCTTAAAGCAACAGACTCTACCTAGTCCAGTCAGATCATTCTGTGCAGCAGGATGAGGTGTGAAATCTGTCCCTCAAAGCACCAGTACTAGTATCTCTCCCTAGTCCACAATCAGATCGTTCAGTAATGCAGGATGAGATGTTCTATAATATCTGCAATCTGTCCCTCACAGAGCCAGCAGCATCCTCTCCCTAAACTATCCTGAGAGCATATGACATGCAGCACAGTGACTCCAGACCCATATAGAGGCCGGGTCACATGGGGCACTGGTCAATCACAGCCATGCCATTAGTAGGCATGGCTGTGGTGGCTTCTAGGGAAAACCAGTGAAACACTTGTTGATTGGCTGCCCTTGGCAGCTTTTTAACATGTGTAGTAAAATACCAGAACCCCGGACCCGAACCCGGACTTTTTTTTTAAAAGTCCGGGTTTGGGTCCAGGTCCCGGACACCCAAAAGTTCGGTACGGACCCGAACTTTACAGTTCGGGTTCGCTCAACTCTAGTCAGCACCTGACTGCCGAAAGAAACCTGCTGATGGACACTGGAACTGCAGCACCACCAGCAGGTGAAATCTTTACCGACCGTCAGCCTCCGACTGCTGAGGTACACCCGCTGGTGGACACCGGAACTGCAGCTAATAGGTCTGGGAGCTACAGTGCCACCAACAGGTGAAACCATTCCTGACAGAAACCTCTTCTATAGATGATACACAAGAAAGCCCGCAAACAGTTTGCTAAAGACAAGCAGACTAAGGACATGGATTACTGGAACGATGTCCTGTGATCTGATGAGACCAAGATAAACTTATTTGGTTCAGATGGTGTCAAGCGTGTGTGGTAGCAACCAGGTGAGGAGTACAAAGACAAATATGTCTTGCCTACAGTCAAGCATGGTGGTGGGAGTGTCATGGTCTGGGGCTGCATGAGTGCAGCCAGCACTGAGGAGCTACAGTTCATTGAAGGAACCATGAATGCCAACATGTACTGTGACATATTGAAGCAGAGCGTGATCCCCTCCCTTAGGAGACTGGGGTCGTTATCATGTTGCAATACTGCCCTGAGGCCCAAACACACCTCCAAGATTACCACTGCCTTGCTAAAGAAGCTGAGGGTAAAGGTGATGGACTGGCCAAGCATGTCTTCAGACCTAAACCCTATTGTGCATCTGTGGGGCATCCTCAAAGGGAAGTTAGAGGAGCACAAGATCTCTAACATCCACCAGCTCCGTGATGTTGTCTTGGAAGAGTGGAAGAGGACTCCAGTGGCAACCTGTGAAGCTCTGATAAACTCCATGCCCAAGAGGGTTAAGGCAGTGCTGAAAAATAATGGTGGCCACACAAAATATTGACACTTTGGGCCCAATTTGGACATTTTCACTTAGGGGTGTACTCACTTTTATTGCCAGCGGTTTAGACATTAATGGCTGTGCGTTGAGTAATTTTACACTGTTATACATGCTGTACATGCTGTACACTCGCTACTTTACATTGTAGCAAAGTGTCATTTCTTCAGTGTTGTCACATGTAAAGATATAATAAAATATTTACAAAAATGTGAGGGGTGTACTCACTTTTGTGAGATACTGTACATGTAAGAAGCCATGATTCCACTCTGTCTTTTAGGTTCCACATATAGCTAACATTTCACTTCTGGTTGAAATTACCCCTAAAAGACTGTGCATACTGTGCAATAAAATTTGAAGAGCACAGTTTAGGCCAGCATTCAGACCAAATAATAATAAAAATAAAAAGTGGGTTATCATTGATCAAGGAAGAGCAAGCGTTTGCACAAGAGAGCCAGAGTAAAACAGCAGATAGAGAGATGGGGGGGTGGGGGGGGGGTTATTTACTAAAGGCAAATCCACTTTGCACTGCAAGTGCACTTGGAGGTGCACTTGGAAGTGCAGTCGCTGTAGATCTGAGGGGGACATGCAAGGAAAATAAAAAACAGCATTTTTGCTTGTACGTGATTGGACGATAAAATTAGCAAAGTTTCCCCTCAATTTAGATCTTCCCCTCAGATTTACGACTGCACTTTCAAGTGCACTTTCAAGTGCACTTGCAGTGCACTTGTAGTGCAGAGTGGATTTGCCTTTAGTAAAGAGTCCAACATTGAGTGGAATAGAGTAGAATTGTGTACTATGCACTGTTGATTGCAGGGATGTCAGTGTACGACAAAAATACATTAAAGAGATTATTTTTGCATACAGAGTAATACATATAACAATTTTTAAAAGGGCAAAGTTTGGCAGGGTTACATTTGGAAATTGAGTGTTGAACTAAAGAATGTCTGTGAGTAGTTTCCCAAAGTTGTATTGTAAGTGTCAAATTAATTTGGCGCTATAAAACTCACAGAGGTACACTATATAAATTTGTTTTATGCCAGCTTTGGAAAGCGTTTGAGAGTATTTCAGTTTTCGAACATAAATTCTATAGAAGCGCAACAGAACAAGTAAACGTCAAGTAAAGCAATTTGCAATTATTGCTATAGATTGAAGAGAAGAATTTACTGCTGGTCTCAGTCAGCCATCTTCACCAGGATTTGGTATAATTGCCTAAATACTCTATAATAGTCTCTCCCCAAACTACAGCTACCCAGCTAGACCAAAAACAGCCATTATTATGTTCCTAGAGAGATAACAGGCAAATGAACAAATGTGCACATGCATAAACACAAGAAAGTACAAATTTAGGCTTATGTGTCTAACTGCAAGATAGGGAAAGCACATTCTTACTGCCACTAGTGAAAATTAAAAAAATAAAGCCCAAGTTCATCCATGGCTCTTTAAAGTATAACTGAAGGCAAAACTTTTTTTTAGCTTTGGATTGAGGGGAGTTGGATTAGAATACCTGTCTGTTTTATTGCTGTCTGTGTCCCTGTTAGGAAGATTCTCCCTGTATATTTGTCCTGTTTACTATTATCATTAAAGTGAAAGTAAAAGAAAATCCCAAATTTTGGATTGTCTCCAGAAAAGTAGTAGAGGGGAAATCTTCCAATAGGAACACTAGTTCTGGTGACGTGGGGGTCCCTAAGGAATTCCCTTAATTTGCAGGGATTTCCTCTCACTACCTGTTTGGCTATGGGACGGGAAGTAAGGTTAAATCTTCCCAATGGGACAAAGATGGCAATAATAAACCTTACAGGAGTAACATAGTTACATAGTTAGCAAGGTTGAAAAAAGACACAAGTCCATCAAGTCCAACCTATGTGTGTGCTTTCATGTCAGTATTACATTGTATATCCCTCAATGTTGTGGTCCCTTAGGTGCCCAGCTAATAGTTTTTTTTAAATCATCTATGCTCCCAGCTGAAACCACTGTTTGTAGAAGAGAATTCCACATCCTCACTGCTCTTACCGTAAAGAACCCTCTACGCAGTTTAAGGTTAAACCGCCTTTCTTCTAGTTTTAGTGAATGGCCGCTTGTCTTTGTGTGCTCCCTTGTGCGGAATAGTTTTGTTCCTATTGTGGGGTCACCAGTACAGTATTTTTACATTGAAATCATATCCCCTCTCAAGTGTCTCTTCTCCAGAGAGAATAAGTTCTGTGCTTGTAATCTTTCCTCATAACTAAGGTCCTCCAATCCCTTAATTAGCTTTGTTGCCCTTCTTTGAACCCTTTCCAGTTCCAGGACATCCTTTCTGAGGACTGGTGCCCAGAACTGGACGGCATACTCCAGATGGGGCCTTACCAGATACTTGTAGAGTGGGAGAATTATTGATTTATCCCTGGAATTAATCCCTTTCTTGATGCATGCCAACATTTTGTTAGCTTTGCTTGCAGCAGCTTGACATTGCATGCCATTGCTGAGCCTGTCCTCTACTAGGACCCCTAGGTCCTTTTCCATCCTAGATTTCCCCAGAGGCTTTCCCCCTAGTGAGTAGTTTGCATTCATATTCTTGGTATTCAAATGCATTATTTTACATTTTTCTACATTAAACCTCATTTGCCACTTATCTGCCCACCCCATTGATTTGTTCAGATATTCTTGCAAGGTTTCCACATCCTTTGGAGAAACAATTGCCCTGCTTAGCTTGGCATTACCCACAAATATTGAGATTGAGCTGTTAATGAATATATTGAATAGGATCGGTCCCAGGACAGATGCCTGGGGAACCCCACTTTCCACACCAGACCATTCAGAGTACTCCCCATTTATCCCCACCCTCTGGATTCACCCCTGTAACCAGTTTTCAATCCATGTACTCATCCTTTGATCCATGCCAACAGACCTTAGTTTGTACATTAAGAGTTTATGGAGAACTGTATCAAATGCTTTTGCAAAATCTACATACACCATGCCTACAGGCCTTCCTCTATCTAGATTGCAGCTCACCTCCTCATAGAAGGTTAATAGATTGGTTTGGCAAGAATGATTCTTCATGAAACCGTGCTGATTACCGCTAATGATACCGTATTTAATACAATAATCTTGTATATAATCCCTTATTATTCCCTCCAAGAGCTTGCATATTATTGATGTTAAGCTAACTGGCCTGTAGTTTCCAGAGATATATCTTGGTCCTTTTTTATATATTGGTGCTACATTGGCTTTTCTCCAATCAGCTGGTATCATACCAGTCAGTAGACTGTTCTTAAAAATTAGGTACAATGGTCTGGCAATTTCTTGACTGAGTTCCTTAAGGACCCTCAGGAGCAAGCCATCTGGTCCCATTGACTTATTAACGTTAAGTTTTTCAAGTCTATTCCTAATTTTATCCTCAGTTAGCCATGAGGGTGCTTCCTGTGATGTGTCGTGAGGACCAACAGTTTTGGATACTTGAGCCCCCCATTTCCTTCGTGAATACTGAGGAGAAAAATAAGTTTAACACCTTTGCCATCTCTCTATCCTTTGTAACCACATTTCCTTCATCATTCTTTATGGGGCCAATATGATCTTCCCTCCCTCTCTTACTATTTATATACTTAAAGAATTTCTTGGGATTCTTTTTACTGTCCTCTGCTATGTGTCTTTCATGTTCTATCTTAGCCGCCCTGATTGCACCCTTACATTCCTTACTGCATGCCTTATGAAGATGGAATGCTGACAGGGACCCCTCAGAAGGAACGTAGTTTATGGAAGTTGGCGTTCTTAAAATTCAGTGTCTTTGTATTCCCCTTATGTTTCCTATTTGTGTAATTTATACTGAAATTAATTGACCTGTGATCGCTATTTCCTAGATTGCCCCTTACTTCCACATCTGTGATCAGGTCTGTGTTGTTAGTAATCAGAAGGTCTAATATTGTTTTTTTCTTGTTAGTGCATTTACCATCTGACCCATGAAATTGTCCTGTGGGACATTTAGGAAATGGCGAGCCTTAGCTGAGTGCGCAGTACCTTCCGCCCAGTCTATATTTGGATAATTAAAATCCCCCATTATAATGACACTTCCCATCTTTGCCACTATTCTAAATTGTGATAGGAGGTCCGCCTCCCCCTCTTCCCTCTGATTAGGGGGCCTATAGCATATTCCCAGTATTACTTTCCCCTTGGTATCTTCCCTTTGTAGCTCTACACATAAAGATTCAACCTCCTCCCCTGATTCACTAGTAATGTCATCGCTCACATTTACTTCTACGTCATTTTTTATATACAGGCATACCCCTCCCCCTTTTTTGCCCTCCCTATTCCTGCGATATAGGGAATACCCCTGAATTGTAGCCAGACAATCATGAGAGCTGTTGAACCAAGTCTCTGAAATTCCCACAAAATCGAATTCCTCTTCTTACAGTAGTAGTAGCACTAGTTCTCCCATTTTGTCCGCCAGACTCCTGGCATTAGTGAACAAGATCTCTCCTTATGACCTAACTACTGAGGGGAACTTTTATAAGCGCTTTTGTATTTAAGCTGATCATTCCCCACTATACCTAGTTTATACCGGAAGTACTTGCCCCCGGGTCCGCCCAAGACCTGAGGGCGGAAGTAGTTTTACCCCCAATTAAAGGTGCATGTAGACTATATATTTGACAGCATTTCTTGATGACGGCAACCCCAGAGGACGTATTTTTATACGAAACGCATCGGGAAGCCTGTTACACTAGAATGCTGCTTAAGATTTTATACCAATATTATCCTATTTGATATTTATTGTTTGAACCTGAGAGACTTTTTACTGCTATTTAAATAAATATACCTCATCATCTGGGGTTTTACACTATCTCGAGTCTCTTCTTGCTCCCTCGGTTGTCCATTCATTTTTTTGGATTTTCGGCCAATTTCACCTACCCGTCCACATTACGGAAGGAAGTCCCCAGGACACCTTTGTCTTACAAGTAAGACCTACTCCATCGTCCAGGATTGTGTGACGCAGTGCCTATCGGAAAGGAGTCCTGCAAAGATCTTGAACCGATTGAAAGACGCCCTCTACACCTAGGAATGCCTTGGATGTGACAAGATTTCCACAACCAGGATCCCCTTGGAATGGTTTTATGCCTATACTCAATAGGTATCTGGTAAGCCTCCAATCTACCTTTATATGAGGATTTAACCTGCATCCTAGAGCGATTTTGTCACATCATCCTCAGTGAAGATTCTGCACATTTTATGTTGTACGAATATAGACTGTCACGGACTTATTAATATATTTATTGTTTTCTCCTGATTTACGGGACTATTCACGTTTTACATACGGTTCAAGCGCTATATCATTGTTTGTATATGATCTGATTGTCAATGAGTTTGATTGAGATATAGCTGCTTGCCTACGCTCACACATTTTAGTTTTCACATTTATAACATATTCTTTGTGCCTGAGCGCAATATCACTTTTACAACCATTAGTGAACAAGCCACATAGTTTTGTCCGGACGCCTACTGTTTCCTTGTTGGGTATTCCTCGGTTGCATATAGGACTTGTTACACTACTTACCTCAGGTTTAGGTTCTTTAATCAACCTACCACTGCTGCCCCCAATACTACCCTCTGAACTATGTTCCACTCTGGCTATTTCTAAGTCTGGACCCTCCCCCAGTTTAAAAGCCCCTCTAACATTCTTATTCCCCGTCGGTCTGCACCTTCCCCATTTAGGTGCGGCCCGTCCTTTCTAAAGAGCTTGTAACCGATTGAAAAGTCAGCCCAGTTCTCCAGGAACCCAATACCCTCCTTTCAACACCAACTCCTCAGCCACTTGTTAACTTCCCTAATCTCCCGCTGCCTCTCTGGTATGGCTCGAGGTACCGGTAGTATTTCTGAGAATTCTTCCATTACTCTATCCAAATGAAAAAAAACAGTTTTGACCATAGTTCCACTTTAATACGTGCTGTATAAAAAATAACTAACTAATAAATAGAAAAATATTTAAAGGAAAACAATATGATCGGTATTCCTTGATCCACTTCATAGCATTTCATAGTTACATAGTCAGGTTGAAAAAAGAAATAAGCCCATCTACTTCAACCAATAAAAAAAAAAAATTCAAATTACCCGCCTTTATTTTTTTAGTAATCGTGTCATGCTTGAAATTATGCCACTGCCTAATAACATGACAGGATAATTGTAATGTAATGTTTAAAATTATAGAAATGGTGTATTACATTTTCTCATAATGGATAGTACTATATTATGAGATCCTTATGAGTTAAAAGAGAACTCCAGTGGGAATAGAACATTTATTTATTCTAACCCCTAAAATTAATCTTTAACATTTAAAGCAGAGCTTGCACCTAAATAACATGGTCCTCTTCTTTTATAGCTGTCCCCCTCCTGCTTGTTAAAGTGCTGCATACAACTTCAAAAGAACTGTGAGGTAGGAAAAAGTTTTCTAAAATACTCACCTTTCCACCAGCTTCCACCCAGTGCATCTAGACAAGGGTGATATCATCCTCCTTTCTGCGAAACTCTGGAAAATGTTAAGCCGACCAAATCTCATTGAGAAGATGAACATTATCTACTTTTTTCCCCAGCAGGAGTTTTTTTTTGTTTTATACAGTGTTTTAGCAAGGGCAAGGAGGGGTTACACTTAACATGTGGACCTTGCACAGACAATTACCATCCACAAATTATATTTTATAAAGCAACCTCTTATTTTAGAGGTGGAAGGAGGGAACGCTGGTGCATTTTGGCTGCCGCTCCTCACACCACCATTCACCATTTACTATTTTTTTCTATTCTTTCATTTTATATTTTTTTCTTTTTCTCAACTTCCTCATTTTTCTGACTATAGCAGTGATTTATCAGGTTTTTAGATTCCCTGAATTGATTTCTCTGATCTCTCAGTTCTCTGGGATTTTTACTCTATAAGTGACTGCCTCCTGTTTCACATCCTGCCTCAGCTTGCTGCTGATGGACCTCCGAATATTCCCAGATCTTTTTCATCACCCTGCACTGGACCACTGCTTCACAACCTGCCCCAGCTTGGTCTCTTTGATTGCCCTGCACTGGACCGCTGCTTCGAAACCTGCCCCTTGCTGCTGACTCGCTTCCAAATCTTCCTGGATCACTGGACCTCTTTTTACTGAGCTGCACTGGACCTCTTGCTGCTGATTCACCTCCGAACCTTCCTTGGATTACTGGACTTATTTCCTTGCGCTGCACTGTAAACAACTAGACATTTTTCTCCACCACTTTACCCGGATCTCTCAGTCCTGCTGCTCAGGTACACTGCACTGCAACTCCAGCAACTAAAACAAAATTATTTCTTGTCCAATGGCGCATATGATCTCTGTCAGAATATTGGTATTTTACGACCAAAGAGATATATGCATCGTGGCACTGGACGTCTTTTCCTTCCTTGAAGTGGCAGTGCTATTTCAATCCCTGCTTATCAGCGTAAGGCTGCAAGACCATCCCGCACTGGTGCAGACCTCAAAAGCTTACTTTCACTATCATGCCCTGACCCCACTTTGACTCTCTTTGATCCTCCAAGGTAGGCCAGATCAGCGCTCCTGAACACCCGCTTTGCTAACAACAAGGCACTACTTATTTCAGACTTTATTGTAAGTAATAAGTTAGACTTTCTGTGCTTAACTGGAACATGGCACAAACAAAATGATGGCATCCTTTTCAACCAACTCACTCATTCGGGGTATGGATTGTTTGAACTCCCACGTCTCTCAAGTAAAGGTGGAGGTATAATTGTTATTTACAGCCTGACTCACACTTTATCCCCTGTAAATGCACCCTCTTTCTCCTCGTTTGAATGTCTTGCTCTCAAGGTCTGTGTTCCCCACTCATCTGTTATTGCTACAGTTTATCGTCCACCAAAGCCTTGTAGAGATTTCTTAGGTGACTTTGCAGATCTGCTGTCATTTTTATGCCTCAGTTTTAAAAGAATTGTTATACTTGGGGACTTTAATATACACATTGATACAGAGTCTTTAAGTTTAGCTAAAGACTTCCTGTCTCTTCTCGAATGCTTTGACCTAACTCAATTTGTCTGCACCCCCACGCATATCAAAGGACACACCCTAGACCTTATAATTGGAAATGGCCCTATTGTCTCTGACTGCTCTCCTCTTGACCCAGGTTTGTCTGACCATCTAGCTATTCTTTTCAATCTGGAATTAGCGGTCTCTAACACCTCCATGTCTCAATCTGTAAATTATCGCAACTGGACTTCCATTGGCCATCCCAAATTTGCTAATTCTGTTATTTCCTCCCTATCCTGCATCTCCCCTTTGGACACCCTTGTTGACAAAATAAATGCCCTTAATCAGGCTCTTTCATCTTCCCCTAATAACCTTGCCCCATTAAAAACTTGAACCATCTCATTCTCCCGACCAGCTCCATGGTATAATTCTCACCTTCGCTCAATGAAAGCAGTCTCACGGAGACTGGAGAGAAATTGGTGCAGATCCGGTTTGACTGTCCATTATCAAGCACAGAAAGACTATTTGTGTGTCTATAAGGGTAAACTTGAGACTGCTAGATCAGACTTTTTCTCCCATGCTATAGAAAAAAATCCCAGACAACTCTTCTGCACCATCGACAGATTATTAAAACACCACAGTCCCTCCACACTACCTGCTTCAACAAAGCTCTGTTACACGTTCCTAGATTTTTTCTCCTCAAAAATTGACAAAATAAGACACCAAATTCGTACCACACCACATGTTTTATCCATATCACTTCCTGACCCACCATGCTTCACTGGCTCCTCTCTCTCTCCCACTTCTCTGTACTTGACTCTTCATCTGTAACTATATTGGTCTCAAATATGAAATCCTCCACCTGCATACTTGACCCTATTCCCTATTTAAATCCTGTTTTAGTTCTCTATGCCCCATTATCCTCAATATCATAAAAGATTCCCTTAGCACTGGTTTTGTACCAACAATCCTCAAAACTGCCGCCATCACCCCAGAACCAAAAAACCCCAACATGGCCATGGACAATTTAAACAATTTTTGCCCAATATCTAACTTCCTTGCCAAGATCCTCAACTGGGCTGTACCATCTCAGTTACATAACCACCTGACTTTAAATAATCTATTTGAACCCCTCCAATCTGGTTTTCGGCAGCTGCACAGCTCAAAAACGGCCTTGGTCAAAGTCACTAACGACCTTCTGTTAGCCTCTGATTCCGAGTCACTAACTATTCTTATTCTACTAGATCTTAGTTCTGCCTTTGATACTGTAGACGACAATCTATTACTCTCTCGCCTTGAAACCATATTTGGAGTCTCAGAATTGGCTCTGAAATGGATTATGTCATATCTCACTGATTGCTGTCACTTTGTTTCTCTGGGTGGATTTAAGTCTGAATCTGACCCAGTCAAGTACTTTGTTCCTCAGGGCTCAATCTTGGGTCCCTTACTTTTTAGCATTCACATGTTTCCACGTTGCCAACTGCTTGGATCACATGGGCTCAAGTATCACTTCTATGCTGATGACACTCAGATATACATCCACACTAAACCAGATTCTACTTTGGCTGCTTCTCTCCTATCTAACTATATTTGTGATATAAAAACTTGGCCCATAACTTCCTGCAATTAAACTGTGACAAGACTGAAGTCATGTTTATTGGCACCCCCATTAATTACGTAAGTCCAGTCCTAATAGCTTATCTATAGATGGCATTGTACTTGAGCTTCAGTCTAAATTGAAAAATCCAGTGGTGATATTTGATGCTAGTCTAGCCTTTGAGCCACATGTGCAAAATGTTGTCAGAACATCCTTTTTACACTTGAGAAACATTGCTTGGCTGCGTCCCATGCTATCATACACTGTAGCTAAAAAGCTGATCCATACATTTATGTTCTCCCGACTTGACCACTGCAATGCTCTACTTGCTGTTGTATCTAAATCCATTATAAATCGGCTCCAATATGATCAAAATTCTGCAGCCAGAATCCTGGCTAGGTCTGGTACAAGTGATCATATTACCCCTATCCTGGAGTCCTTGCACTGGCTACCCATCAGGATTCGCATAGACTTTAAGATCCTCTTGCTCACCTACAAGGCTCTTCATGGCTTGGCACCCTTCATGGCATTATCTCTCTGAACTTTTTTCAACTCCCCCCCCCCCTCGTAACCTCCGCTCCTCAAATTCTGGTTTACTGTGTGCCCCCCCCCACTCACCTACACTCAATGGGGGACAGAGCCTTCTCCTGCTATGCTCCAAAACTATGGAATTCACTTCCTAAGAATGTCAGAGAGTCATCTTCTCTAAACTCATTCAAATCAAATCTAAATTTTTTTTTCTTCAGACAAGCTTTCACTTAATTGTCCCTTTATCCCTTATGTTATGTTATCCTGTGTATTTCTTGTGTTTTCCTTGTAAAGCGCTTCGAGAAGCCAGCTTTAAAAGCGCTATATAAAATAAAGTTTATTATTATTATTATTATTTTATAAAGTAATATCTCATTTGCATGCAGTGATTTTAAAGTGGTTGTCAACTCTTGACAACCGCTTTAAACTACAGGTAAGCCTGTAATCAGGCTTACCTGTAGGTTCCCTGTATATCTCCTAAACCTGTACGGTTTAGGAGATATACGCTATACTGGCATGTGCCAACGTCATTCGGCACATGCGCAGTGAAGAAACGGCACAGCGTGCCGCGAATGGCGCGGGAGCGACGTCACACGACTCTGGCCAGTCACAACGCCGGAGTTCGTGGGCCCGGAAGGAAGAAGGGCGAAGATGGACGCTTCCTACTGCGGGGACAGTGAGGGCGTTGATGGCAGGTAAGTGGCACATATGCGATGCATACTAGCCTATTATGCTTTTACATTGCAGGTGAATTAGAGGAATTAAACCCATCAGGGTTTACTTCCCCTATAAATGCCTGATTTCAAAGAGAATCTGAAAAATCAGTTGGGATGTGAGTTCCAAAAGTGACAGCAGAAAAGAATGAATTCATCTATATCACCAACAGGGTAATGTATAGGCTCAACTTTCAGCAAATTAGTTTATTCTTTTTTGTATGCGTGCAGATGTGTTTGTGCCCTTTAGATTCACTCTTTTAGTGCCATTGTATATATCCTTTCCTGTCTCCTATGTGTTCATCAAAGTAGTCTGCCATGAGCAGGCCATACAATGGCCAAGTCAGTCTTCCCAAGGCCAGGTTTATACGATATGTCTCCTAAGCCAACTGCTTTGTGCCACCCTGCTTCTACCTCTATTGACTAGCTAGCCTCAATATTATATTGACTTCATAGCTAAGCATTCCAACAGTGGCGGCTCCTCCATAGAGGGCGCTAGTGAGCCGCCCTCCCCCCCTAATCCTTCTCAAATAAATATATGTATATAGTGCACCGGTATATGGCTGCCTGGCTTTTTTGGGGAGATTTGCTGTCAGCTGACAGCAATTCCCAAAGCTTATTGGTCAGCCATTAAAGTGTATAGATGTGCGCCAACCAGGCGCACAGCTATACACTGATTGGCTCTGGCCTCAGTCTCTGTCCTCCAGACAGTGACTGATTGGTCAGGGGCGGGGCGGGACTGGCAAACATGCTGGTGCTTGGACTGCATGCACGCATGTCTGTGATCCTGCTGACCGAGGGAGGGAAAGCGGACTAACGAGTCCCTCTGAGGTAAGTACTGCTGTGCTGCTGGGCTCTGCATACCTGTCTACTGACAATACCCGTGTACTGGCAATACCTGTGTACTGGCTGGCGGCAATACCTGTGTACTGGCAATACCTGTGTACTGGCTGGCGGCAATACCTGTGTATTGGCAATACCTGTGTACTGGCTGGTGGCAATAACTTTGTACTGGCAATACCTGTGTACAGGCTGGCAGCAATACCTGTTTACTGGCCATACCTGTGTACTGGCCATATCTGTGTACTGGCTGGCGGCAATAACTGTGTACTGGCAATAACTGTGTACTGGCTGGTGGCAATACCTGTGTACTGGCAATACCTGTGTACTGGCTGGCAGCAATACCTTTGTACTGGCAATACCTGTGTACTGGCTGGCAGCAATACCTGTGTACTGGCAATAACTGTGTACTGGCTGGTGGCAATACCTGTGTACTGGCAATACCTGTGTACTGGCTGGCTGCAATACCTGTGTACTGGCTATAACTGTGTACCAGCTGGCTGCAATACCTGTGTACTGGCTGGCTGCAATACCTGTGTACTGGCTGGCTGCAATACTTGTGTACTGACAATACCTGTGTACTGGCTGGCTACAATACCTGTGTACTGACAATACCTGTGTACTGGCTGGCTGCAATACCTGTGTACTGGCTGGCTGCAATACCTGTGTACTGGCTGTATACTGTGTTACTGGTTGCAATATACCCCACCTGTGATGCAGAGCTGTATACTGTATCCTGTGATGCTGAGCTGTATACCGTATCCTGTGATGCTGAGCTGTGTACTCCTGACACAATATGTGGAATACAGGGGACAGAGTGGGTGGATTCAATAAGGGGTGGGGCTTATGAGAAGTAGGAGGGGTCAAAAAGGAAGGGCAGGGCCTGGCACCCCCGTCCTCAAACTTCACCAGCCGCCACTGCATTCCAAGGCTGGTAGAAGACAGAATGAGAGTGATAGTTTGTCTATTCTGTGTTAGTAGATCTATAACTGATTACTAGAAGAGGGAAAACTCCCTTCTTACTCTACCAGAAGTTTGGTGTACACCTAAAATGAGTGAACAGGAACAACTACTAAGAAAACCAAGCCTAATTCCTACAGCGGGCAGGGCAGCAGCCTGAAACATGTAAATGGTATTGTGTCACTGGCATCAATATGATGTGTCTGCAGCTGTATGCTGTCCCTGGCAGGATGGTTGCTGCAGGCACTGGGCCTGCCCTCACAGATGACTGTACTTTGGTATTCTGTTCTGCAGTTCCTGCCTGGTTCCTGTCTACCAACTATATAGTGTATGAGCCTCCCTGATTTGGTAAGAGTTGTATAGGTTATTTAGGTAGGGCCCTCAAATTACTTTGATTTGTTGTGAGGGCCCAACTTAAATAATAAATAATTATTATCCAGGCCAATGAATATTTCACGCTATGGAGGAGCCTATACATACAAATGTTGACACAGAGGCTTCATATTTATCTCTAGCATTACCTCTCACCAACTTCAGGTCTTATGTGCACATAACAGACATCATTATATTCACCCCCTTTGGACTTATAAACTATGAAAATGTGTATAAAATCAACAAAAGCATCTGCTCAGATCAGTTTGAAACTAGGAAAAATGAGAAAGATGCGCATGGGTAGGGCAATATACATTACAATACTAACGGAGTTCCAAGCACACTTTAAATATAACCAGTATATAAACTTAAAGCGGATTTCCTCTCACATAATATTTTTTTTTTTTCCTGGCATCCACTATGTCATATGTGGTTAAATACATAACTCTATTTTTATATTAACATCCAGCTTGTTTTCCTTTATATTTTTTACTTACTTTGCTCTTTCTTTCTGTGCTGACAGTTTCCATTTTAGTTGTGGGCATGTGAAGCCCAGTCGCACCCTCTTCCTGGCTCTTCCTGGAAGAGGTGCATGCTGGGTAACCAGCATGCACCTCTCGATCGGTCCGCCTTCAATCATATAATTTCCTGTATGTAAATAATGAGATTTTAAAACACAGGGATGCCCACTGACTCCTGGGAAATGATGATCTCCCAGGAGCCCAGGCAAGACAGGAAGTGATACGGAGCACCGCAGACCAGGAAGTGGAAGATTACAGGGACCACATAGCAACAAGGAACTTAGGGTGAGTATAATTTTTTTTTCCTCCAAAGGTGAGTCAGATTAATTAGAGGACTTGAAAGATGTTAAGATTGTTTTCTGGGTGGAGCTTTAACTAAACTGTTTGAGCTACTCAGGTTAAAAACAAAGATATTTGTTGCATACATTTGCAAATACTTTTGAAGCCACACAGATATACAAAGACACCTGTGGTTTCTAACTCAAAATTACAGTATATGATTCCTCAAGGGCATATATAGTAAATCATCAACTAAGAGGAGGCTCATCTGAATGTAATGTGCCCCTTAGCATTCGGGTTGTTAAGTCAGTTCCTGTACCTAAAGAGGCCCCAAGTATACTACAACTTTTCAGGGACATCAGGCCAAGACCCCAAACTAGGCCCACCATTTCCAACCTATAAGCTCTTTAGTTATTGCATTCCTCCTCCATGGTACTGTGTCCTTCCATGTAACTGGCACCGTATAGTTCAGGAGAGAGGTATATATTTCTACCCAATATTTTAGACTCACAGTTTCTGTGCATTTAATTTCCACTGAAGGATGTCAAGAGGGGGTGCTGCATTATATCAATCCATACCTAGTTACAGTTACAGCGGCGCATAGGCCTAAAGTGATGCTAAGCAGTTTTACTCCTGAAGGGTATCTTCCCTGTCCTTGTACCTCTGGCTCTTTCTCTCACCAACTTTACTCCCACCCAGAAATGATGGCTCCTACTGAAAGTTCAGTAACCCCTTGTTACATGGAGGCAGCCCCCTCCTCCTTAAGAGTACAGCTTCACACTGCCTGTTCAAGGAAGATCCAGACTTACAGTGTGTATCTGCACCAAATACAAAAAGAAACAGTGGCATCTGCTCTGATCCGTTTGGCACTAGCAAAAAAGCACCTGGCCAGAGCAATATACAATACATTACAAAGGGGGTCCCCAGAACACTTTAAAGCTAGCCAGCTAAACTGCCTCAACTACTGAGGGTAAAACCTATGTTTTCTTTGCATACATTTGGAAATATATGTTGAAGGCAGGGACCATATTTTACAAAGGTGCCTTGGTCTGACAACGTGGCTTCAGTATTTATTTGCAAATCTATTAAACGAAAATCTGTTTTGAACCTGAGTAAATTAATGAGTATTGTGTCAATCCCGTGCTACCCTTATTGTGAAAATAAAAATATGTATACAAAAGCTACACAATCTAATAAATAACTATGTTTGGTGGCTGCTAGCAGTAATGTTCATTCCTACATCCTGTGTTAAAATAATTCAAATGTGACACTGCTGCACCTACCTTATACTTCTATAGTGTGTGATAGTTATCATCGAATAATGCTCCAAACTGAGGTACAGTATCTCACAAAAGTGATTACACCACCCACATTTTTGTAAATATTTTATTATATCTTTTCATGTGACAACACTGAAGAAATGACACTTTGCTACAATGTAAAGTAGTGAGTGTACAGCTTGTATAACAGTGTGAATTTGCTGTCCCCTCAAAATAACTCCACACATAGCCATTAATGTCTAAACCACTGGCAACAAAACTGAGTACACCCTTTTGTGAAAATGTCCAAATTGGGCCCAAAGTGTCAATATTTTGTGTGGCCACCATTATTTTCCAGCGCTGCCTTAACCCTCTTGGGCATGGAGTTCACCAGAACTTCACAGGTTGCCACTGGAGTCCTCTTCCACTCCTCCATGATGACAACATGGAGCTGGTGGATGTTAGAGACCTTGCACTCCTCCACCTTCCGTTGGAGGATGCCCCACAGATGCTCAATAGGGTTTAGGTCTGCAGACATGCTTGGGGTCATTATCATGTTGGAATACTGCCCTGCGGCACAGTCTCCGAAGGAAGGGGATCATGCTCTGCTTCAGAATGTCACAGTACATGTTGGAATTCATGGTTCCCTCAATGAACTGTAGCACTGATGCAGCCCCAGACCATGACACTCCCACCACCATGCTTGACTGTATGCGAGACACACTAGTCTTTGTACTCCTCACCTGGTTGCCACCACACACACTTGACACCATTTGAACCAAATAAGTTTATCTTGGGCTCATCAGATCACAGGACATGGTTCCAGTAATCCATGACCTTAGTCTGCTTGTCTTCATGAAACTGTTTGCGGGCTTACTTGTGCATCATCTGTAGAAGAGGCTTCCTTCTGGGACAACAGCCATGCAGACCAATTTGATGCAGTGTGCAGAGTATGGTCTGAGCACTGACAGGCTGACCCCCCACCCCTTCAACCTCTGCAGCAATGCTGGCAGCACTCATACGTCTATTTCCCAAAGACAACATCTGGATATGGCGCTGATCACGTGCACTCAACTTCTTTGGTCAACCATGGTAAGGCCTGTTCTGAGTGGAACCTGTCCTGTTAAACTGCTGTATGGTCTTGGCCACCGTGCTGCATTTCAGTTTCAGGGTCTTGGCAATCTTCTTATTGCCTAGGCCATCTTTATGTAGAGCAACAACTCTTTTTTCAGATCCTCAGAGAATTCTTTGCCATAAAGTGGCATGTTGATTTTCCAGTGACCAGTATGAGAGAGTGAGAGCGATAACACCAAATTTAATACACCTGCTCCCCAGTCACACCTGAGACCTTGTAACACTAACAAGTCACATGACACGGGGAGGGAAAATGGCTAATTGGGCCCAATTTGGACATTTATATTTAAAGGTATACTCACTTTTGTTGTCAGCAGTTTAGACATTAATGGCTGTGTGTTGAGTTATTTTGAAGGGACAGCAAATTTACACTGTTATACAAGCTGTACACTCACTACTTTACATTGTAGCAAAGTGTAATTTATTCAGTGTTGTCACATGAAAAGATATAATAATATATTTACAAAAATGTGAGGGGTGTACTCACTTTTGCGAGATACTGTATAACCTATACAGTATATAATACACATTAACCAAGTTATGATGCAATGATACTACAATGTTCATCAAACAATATGAAATGTAGATAAAAGTTCTCAGTGTCCAAATAAAATAAATCAATTATTCTTATCATCCACCTCTGATGATTCAACAAAATCAAATGCGATGTGTATCTCACCGCCGTTCACCTATGCGATCACCTTTCATTGTGGGCCCGCACAATGTCAGTGTCAGGTTAGATAGCACCTTTCCCACTCTGGGCTTGTAAATCCCACTTGGTTATGTTCAAACTTCAATTTTCTCCTCACAAGGGATCCTCATAATGCAGCAAGCTTTTAAAATCGATTTTATTAAAAATAAAATGCACTTACATCCAATAAAACATAAATGGCATGAAAGAAAACAGGGGGCCACGGCTCCTGCGTCACTTTTGGTTTCAGCTGTCCGTCCTTTGGGGAGAGACGGGCGATGTGGGTGCAGAGGCCCCGCTGTTTTCTTTCATGCTATTTATATTTTTAATTAAATTGAATTTAGAAATTTGCTGCACTATGGGGATCCCTTGTGCTTTATGAGTCCACTACAGGAAGGAAGTGGATGTGGTGTCTAGTATCTAAAGAGGAGATTGGAGGAGAATGTTGAAGTTTGAACATAACCAAGCAGGATTTACAACAAGACAAGAGTTGTAAAGGTGTTATCTGACCTGATATTGTGCAGGTCCACAACAAAAGGTGAGCACATAGCTGAATGGTAGTGGGATTCACAGCGCAATTGATTTTGTTGGATCACCAGAGGTGGAAGATAAGAAGAATTTATTTAATTTATTTGGACACTTGAACTTTTATTTAAATTTCATATTGTTTGATGAACATTGTAGTATCATTGCATCATAACTTAATGTGTATTATATACTGTATAGGTTATATCTTGGTTTGAAATATTAGTCAATGATAATGATCATGCACTGTAAAAGTATAAGGTAGGCACAGCAGTGTCACATTTGAATAATTTGAACCTGAGTAGTTGAGAAATTTTGTTTTTTTCTTGTTTCTTTTTTTTTATTTTTTTTTTTTTAGCTTGGCTTGAATTCTACTGATCAAATGTGGTAACTTTTCTATATTATTGCATCAGATCACTTCCTTTCACATTTGACCTAGCATTTCTGAGATGTAAAACCTGTAAAACCTGTGAATGGGAAGTTAACACAGAACAGCAATTGCTGTTAATGTGCTAGCATATCAGCACAATTAAAGGTAACCATGATTTCAGCATTTGTTAAAAAAGAAAAATGTAATTTAGAAATAAGTGAACCAGCTGAACATAGACCTATGAAAATGAAAAACATAAACAGTTTACACAGACAAGGCACACACAGTCACTGCACTTGCAGCTAGAGTAAATGAGCACCTACAACAGATAGAAAACTCAGAGATAGAGCACACATAGTCAAGAGTGCACACAGTTTGAGAACACACACAGTACATTGCACCATTTCCATTGACCAGTCTGTACTTGATTTTTTTTCTTGCACGGTACTAGCCTGAAGGTAAGGCATTGTTGCTTCAACCTTCGCTGAGGCCACCATACTTTCTTAAAGCCTCTCTACTGCTTAAAGAGGAACTTCAGTCTGCTCACATAATTTGTAATAAAAACATCTTTGTCATTCTGAAGCTTCCCTCCAACCACTTTGCATATTATTTTATATATATACTGTGATTCTGTATTTGCCAAATATGCTGCAGACATCTCCCTCCACCAAGTCTGGCTGCAGCCATTTTAACTGTGGGCAGCTGAAGATGCTGCCTGTTCACTTCCTGGATTTACACAGACACACAGAGGCACACCTCCATCTCTGCAGCCCTGCATCTTTCATTAGCCCTCTTATGACTCATCTATCCTCCCTTCCTGGAAAACTCTGACAAGAGCCTAGGCTAATCATGAGACAAGAAACAGGAAGTGGGCTGTATAAGGTATTTACTGGCAGAAAAAATGATGTACTATCCAAAGTTAAAACAACAAGGGCAGAAGATTTAATAGATGGAAAGTTGAAAAAAACGACTAAGGTCCACTTTAACCACTTAAGGACCGGAAGGATTTCCAGCTTTAGGACCGGAGCCCTTTTTGCGATTCGGCACTGCGTCGCTTTAACTGACAATTGCGCGGTCGTGCGACATTGTACCCAAACGAAATTTGCGTCCTTTTTTTCCCACAAATAGAGATTTCTTTTGGTGGTATTTGATCCCCTCTGCGTCATTTCTGATCGCCGCTATAAACAAAAGAAGAGCGACAATTTTGCAAAAAAAACCAAATTTCTTACTTTTTGCTAAAATACAAATACAAAAAAAAAATATAAAAAAACATTTTTTTTCACCGTTTTTGGCCGATTTATATTCTTCCTCATATTTGCGATAAAAAAAATCGCAATTGGCATTTATTGATTGGTTTGCGCAAAAGTGGTCGCGTTTACGGATGATGAGAATTCATTTTTGGGGTTTTTATTTTTTTTTTATTTTTTACTAATAATGGCGGTGATCTGCGATTTTTAGCGGTACTGCGATATTTCAGCGGACATGTCGCACCATTTTGACACTTTTTTGGGACCATTGGCATTTATACAGCGATCAGTGCTATAAAAATGCACTGATTACTGTGTAAATGTCATTGGCAGTGAAGGGGTTAACCTGCAGGGGGCGCTCTAAGGGTTAACTATGTTCCCTGGGCGTGTTCTAACTGTGGGGGGACTGCACTAACAGGGGAAGGGAAGTGGTCACAGCCTTCATGTACAGGAAGGCTGTGATCACTCCCTTCCCCCTCTCACAGAGCGGAGGTCCGTGTTTACATACACGGACCTCCGCTCATTCGCTCCGGGGGGGCCATCGCGGGTGGCCGGCGGCAATCGAAGCCGCCGCACCCGCTCCCCGGCCCCCCCTGGACACAGTGAGCGCGCAGGCGCGCCTCCGGCGGCGTGCGCGCGCTCACTAGGCTCGATCACGCGGCCGCCGTCGTATGACGGCGATCCGCGTTACAGAGCCATCTTGCCGCCGTCAATTGCCGATTGACGGTCGGCAAGTGGTTAAGAATCCTGTGCTTGCCATTATCTACTATCATTTATTGGATTCTAAAACTGCTGTGCTCCTCCCTCCCAAGCCAGAATTTCCTCATGTGTATTGTAGCAGCCTACCCTTACCTTCCCGTCAAGGTTGGTTAAGGTGCTTGGAGCTATAGTAGCCAGTCAGTGTTGGCCAACCACGGTTAGTTGAGGACAGTCATTTTCAGTGTCCACAATCCATATGAATGTCAGCTTCCTTTTTGAATCTCTTGATTTACAGGTACCTGGCAGAATCCAATCTTCTTTCTACCTGCATAATGTTATTGAAGATACCCTGCAAAATTGTCCTTCCTATGATGTTTGTTTTTTGTTCATTTTTTTTTAGTAGGATCTGATGTGAGGCACACTTCCTTCTTTCTAAAAACTGTATATGGCCATGCTCACTACTCATCACAGCAATCTTTCTGTATCGCATTCTTGTGTTGGGGTTGGGGATAAAGCAAGGTGCACCTTTAATACAATTTGTGTGAAATGAATTACATGGCAGTAGGCACTTCTAATTGTTAGTTTTGTCTTTTCTTCTACCATTTAGGAACTCCCCTTTGTTATGTTTACTTTTTGGTATGTTCAGTAAATGTATAGTTAAAGTGTTACTAAACCCATGACCCTGCATTCTCTGTATCAGGTCTCCCACAGTACACAGAACATGGAAATGCAAATATTTTAATAAATATAAACTGCTAAATACCTTATCTCATCAGCAGTATATAGCAATCTTGTGACTTCTATCGGTGGCTTGCCGAGCACTGGTTAAAGCTTGTAGGAGGAGCTTTCATTCTCATCTGACTGTCCTATGAGGCTGCATGACTCCTGACCCTCTGTCTGGACAGTGCTGATTGGCCCTGTGCCGATCACATGCACCCACCCAAATAAAAAAAATATCTCTAGCAATACACACCAAACTGAGCATATGCAGAGTGCCCCCAAGGCTCTGTACTATCAAGATATAGATTGAGGATTATGAAAGAAGGGGAGGATCAGAGACAGTGGTGAAGCTAGACATTCTTTCACCAGGGGCAAAGACTCAGTTTGTGTGTCGCCCTCCCCCCAGTGCCCGGACAAAGTAATTCAGTGCCCAGGTGCCCAGTGTAAAAATGTCAAACTGCACCCCCTACCGACCGGTGGAGCTCCTGATAAAGACTAATATGCAACCCAACTGCAACCCCCCCCCCCCCCCCCAACATTCTATTCATAATACATGGAATTTAAAGAATGAGGCTGCTGTGACCAACAAAATATAGCATATACACCTTATTAATACTATTAATAAGGTGCATATGCTATATTTCAAGGTCACAGCATCCTCATTTTTTGGATTCTATGTATTATGAATAGAATGTTGGGGGGTTGTGGGGCTCTAATCTGTTTTTTTTTTTGTAGTTGGGTTACATCACAGTTAACCCCACGCCTGTTGGAGGTGGAGCCCAGTTGAAGCCAAGCCCTACAGCTGCTGGCTGCATCTATACCAGGGGTATGCAACCTTTGATAGGTGGAGATCTACCTAAACATGAAAGAGAACAAAGATCACTGTGGCTCATCACCCCACCCACCCCATCCTTTTTGTTTTTTAAGAAATTAACTAGCAAGGCCTAACTAATAGTTAGGAACACTTAGAAAAACATAATAAAACAAACGTCACTGTAAAAAAATATAAACTTACACTTCCTTAAGACCCCTTTCACACTGAGGCAGTTTTCAGGCGTTTTAGCGCTAGAAATAGCCTCTGAAAAACGCCTGAAAACTGCCCCCACTGGGGAGGTACGCTTGTGGGATATTACGAAAAGTTCTGCAAGCAGCATCTTTGGGGTGGGCTGGGAGCGCTATAAACACGCTCCTAAAACACCCCTGCCCATTGCAATGAATGGGCAGCGCTGAAAAGCAACGCAGAAGTGCCACAAAATTAGTCTTTTTTGCTTTTTTTTACCCAAAAAACTGACCCACCAGCGCCCGAAAACCGACACAAAAAGTGCAGCTAAAATGCTGCTAAAGCATGGCAAAAGCGACCGCTGTTTTCGGGCGCTCTGGTATGAAAGGGGTCTAAAAGTTGACAGTGTCCATCAGTAGAGCAGTGAACAGCGTGTGGACATTATCAGCAGGGCAGTGGAAGGCGTCAGTAGGGCAGAGGTTGGTGGTAGCAGGGCAGTAGACCGTGTCAGTAGGACAGGACACTGGACAGTGTCATTCAGAAGAGCAGTGGATTGTGTCTGTCAATAGAGCAGTGGCCTTCGTCCACTGGTGTCAGTAATTGAAGGCACAGATTCTTCTATTCCTTTCTCTGCAGTCTCAACTGCACTGAAGATCGGTAGGGATGGGCCGGACGCCCCTAGGTTCGGTCCGCACCAGAACATGCGAACAGGCAAAAAGTTCTAGCGAACATGTGAACCCTATTACAGTCTATGGGACACGAACATTAAAAATCAAAAGTGCTCATTTTAAAAGTTTATATGCAAGTTATTGCCATAAAAAGTATATGGGAACCCGGGTACTGCCCTAGGGGACATGTATCAATGCAAAAAAAGTTTTTAAAACAATCGTATTTTCATGAGCAGTGATTTTAATAATGCTTAAAGTGAAACAATAAAAATGAAATATTCCTTTAAATATCATGCCTGGGGGTCACCTTGGTCTGCCTGTAAAGTGGCACATCTGTGCGATGTGTAGAACATGCCACAGCAATAATGACATTTTTAAAGGAAAACATGTATTGCTGGCTCTGTCAATATAGATGAAAAACCAATGAAAAAAATGGCGTAGCGTCCCCCCCAGTCCATACTAGGCACTTCGGGTCTGGTATGGATTTTAAAGTGAACTCCACGCCAAAAAAAAAATTGATGTGGGGTCCACCCAAAATACATACCAGACCCTTATCTGAGCATGCAACCTGGCAGGGCAGGGTGGGGGGGGCGAGCGAGCGCCCCCCTCCTGAACCATACCAGGCCACATGCCAACATTGGGAGGGTGATTTGAGGTCCCCCCAAATCACCTTGTCCCCATGTTGATGGGGACAAGGGTCTCCTCCCAACAACCCTGACCGGTCGTTGTCGGGGTCTGCAGGCGGGGAACTTATCGGAACCTGGAAGCCCCCAGATCCCACCCCCCCCCCCATGTGAATGGGTATTGGGTACATTGTCACCCTGTCACAAAGTAAAAACCACAGAAGACAGTTTTTTGACAATTCCTTTATTAAAAAAAAGTGCCACACAATGTACATCCACCGTCAATTACGCCACCTGACGGACTTGAAAAATAAAAAGCGCATCCGCCTCTCTCAGAGGCTACCCGCCAAATGGGCTGTCTTTGGTTTGACAGCTCTTATATAGGCACGGGTGGGGCCACCCGGTGATGTAAACGAGTGACCCCGCCCCTTCTGACGTCACATGACATTCTTTTTTAATAAAGGAATTGTCAAAAACTGTCTGTTGTGGTTTTTCCTTTTTTAACACTTTTTTGGTGAATGGGTAGGGGTGCAATGTACCCGATACCCATTCACATGGGGGGGTGGGATCTGGAGACCCCCACCCACAGACCCCGACAACCACCGGCCAGGGTTGTCGGGAAGAGGCCTTTATCTCCATCAACATGGGGACAAGGTGCTTTGGGAGGACCCCAAAGCACCCCCCCATGTTGAGGGCATGTGGCCTGGTATGGTTCAGGAGAGGGGGGCGCTAGCTTGTCCCCTTAATATCCTGACCTGCCAGATTGCATGCTCGGATAAGGGTCTGGTATGGATTTTGGGGGGGACCCAACGCAAATTTTTTTTATAATTTTGGTGCGGAGTTCCCCTTAAAATCTATACAAGACCCAAATGTCCTGGTATGGATTTTGGGGGACCCCATGCTGTTTTTTTATCCTAATTCTGTCATGGGGTTCCCCTTAACCACTTCAATACTCTGTGTTATATATACTACATTGACTACACACTACACTATATATTCTCCACTGTATTATATATACTACATTGACTGCACTATATACTCTGCAATGTATTATATATACTACCTTTATTGCACTATATAATCTGAACTATATTATATATACTACGCAGACTGCACTATATATCCTGAACTGTATATATATATACTACACAGACCACACTATATACTCTGCACTGTATTACATATACTACACGGACCACACTATATACTCTGAACTGTATTATATATACTACACGGACCGCACTATATACTCTGAACTGTATTATATATACTACACGGACTGCACTTTATACTTTGAACTGTATTACATATACTGCGTGGACACGGACTGCACTATATACTCTGAACTGCGTTATATATACTGTATGGACTGCACTATATACTCTGAACTGCATTATATATACTATATGGACTGCACTATATACTCTGAACTGCGTTATATATACTATACAGACTGCACTATATACTCTGAACTGCATTATATATACTATACGGACTGCATTATATACTCTGAACTTCATTATATACTATACGGACTGCACTATATACTCTGAACTGCGTTATATATACTATACAGACTGCACTATATACTCTGAACTGCATTATATATACTATACGGACTG
This sequence comes from Glandirana rugosa, assembly GCA_018402905.1. NCBI lineage: Eukaryota > Metazoa > Chordata > Amphibia > Anura > Ranidae > Glandirana > Glandirana rugosa. Next base: position 648,490 of record BLSH010134623.1, read on the forward strand.
CATTATATACTCTGAACTGCATTATATAAACACTATACGGGCTGCACTATATACTCTAAACTGTTTGATATATATACTACACTAACTAACTATATACTCTGAATTGTTTTATATATATATATATATATATATATATATATATTACACTAATTGACTATATACTCTGAACTGTTTGATATATATATACTACACTAACTGACTATTGTGAGAATTAGCACGTGGGGATTACTCTTCAGAGGGAAAGACTCAGCATGGAGGTCAGTTTCTTTAAAATCTGGCGGGTTGCCAAGTTTATTATTACAGGTTTGCAAAGCTCAAAAAACACATAAAAGAACAGAAAACAAAACTTTGCCATCCAGCACTAAACTAAACAATCATGTTCCTCTCTATACAGTGTGGGGCTGTCCCCGACACCCACAAAACATAAGCACAGAGCAAACCTTGATCTTTGAGTCCAAATTATCACACACAGCTCTATCAGCTTTCTCCCTTTGAGATCCAGAATCGAGCTCTCCTCTGCGCTCATTCTGCTCATTAAATGCAGGTGGAGAGGGGCTTGAGTGGACCAGAAAGTCTGGGCTGGAACCAACTCTGCCACGGTGGCTGGCAAAACCCGGGTCGGACTTTCACTAGTCGCCTCAAGGTGATCGCATGTGAAGCAACAAGTATCGCCCGTCCATTATGGCTCCTCGCATAACGTCACACTATATACACTGAACTGTTTGATATATATACTACACTAACTGACTATATACCCTAAACTCTTTGATATATATACTACACTGACTATACTCTTTGAACTGTTTGATATAAATACTACACTAACTAACTATATACTCTGAAGTGTATTTTATATATATATATATATATATATATATATATATATATATATATATATATACTACACTAACTGGCTATGCACTCTGAATTGTATTATATATATATATATACCCCACTGACTGACTGCACACTACACTACACTACCTGCCTAATCTCTATTCATTGACTATATAGGCAGCGGCGGCTGGTGTGTGAGGGGCGCTGGGGCGCCGCCTCCCAGCCGGCAAAAGAAGAAAAAAAAAAAAAAGTCAACCCCGCCCACCTGCAGGTGGCGCCGGTACATTGACTTTCTTTTTTTTTTTTTTCGGCTCCTTGGCTGTCACATGACAGCCAAGTAGTGAGCCTATTGGCCGGCCATTAAAAGCTATGAGTGTGCGCTGAACGGGCGCACACTCATAGCCGATTGGCTGCCCTGAGCCTCCGCTCAGGGTGATTGGATGCCTAGCCGGGGGTGGGTCACTGTGGGAGACTAGGTGACTTCCGCTCCCACAGAGACCATGAGCGCCCGGGGACTGACGAGGGGGGGACAGCCGCTCTCCGTGTGCCGAACTCTGCAGACTCCAGTGCGCTCTCGCATGCCGAATCTCTGCAACAATCCTGCCTGCTGGATGGGGTAAGTGCGGGGGGGGAGCGGGGGACGACTCTGAAATGTACCCCTTCTGTGTTACTGCCTGCAAACTGCCCCCACCTCTGTCACTGGCTGCAAACTGCCCCTCCTGTGTCACTGCCTGCAAACTGCCCCTCCTGTGTTACTGCCTGCAAACTGGCCCCCACCTCTGTCACTGGCTGCAAACTGCCCCCACCTCTGTCACTGGCTGCAAACTGCCCCTCCTGTGTCACTGCCTGCAAACTGCCCCT
>BLSH010134661.1:15396-26741 GCA_018402905.1 Glandirana rugosa
CTTCAGTTACCCCTGGGCTTAAAAATCCGTGTTTTTACCGACATTGTTTCAGGACCGTTCACGATCTCCCGACGTTTTCCTTCATTTTATCCCCATTCTCATCCCGTTCACGGGGTGTTTTTTTACCCTTATCCCTTTTATTTAATTTTAGTTTATTTTTTTTGCCCTTCCCCCCCACCCTTGCCAGGACTTTGTTACAGCCATTTTTGTGCCTAAAAATTCGGGTCCCCATTGACTTCAATGGGGTTCGGGGTCCGGGATAAAGTTCGGGCAACGTTCGGTGCCGAACCAGGACTTTTTCCTAAAACTCCGAACCTGAACGTCCAGGTGTTCGCTCAACTCTAATGATAATCTCTCCCTCAGAGCAACAACAGGAATGTTTCCCTACTGCACCATAAGATGGTTCTGAACGCTAATGTGTCCCTCACAGGACCGCAATGAAGGTCTCCCTAATATAGTCTGAGATGTTGTGAACGCTAATCTTTCCCTCACAGCAGCGACATGAAGCTCTCCCTACTCTAGTCTGAGACGGTCTGACACACGGCGCTACGTGACTCCAGCCCCATATAGAGGCTGGGTCACATGATGCACTGCCCAATCACAGCCATGCCTTTAGTAGGCATGGCTGTGATGGCTTCTAAGGGCAAACTAGTGAAATGCTTGTTGATTGGCTGCCCAGCAGCCATAGAAAAGGTGCCAAAAATACCCGAATACTGAACCCCATCCCAGACTTTTTTTGTTAATGTCCGGGAACGGGTTCGGGGCACGGACACCCCAAAGTCTGGTACGATCCTGAATTTTACAGTCCGGGTTCGCTCCACTCTAGTAATAAACACCAAACAGATTAATAATAAAGCTTTTACGTAACAAAATATGAGACCATTACTCACTTAACCCCATATTCACTTATATAAACTTATATTTAGATAACAGCCAAGAATGGACTCTGGGGAGTCCAGCTTCTTTGGCGAAAGACAGATTTTGGAATGTAATGTAATGTATGGCTAAAGTGCAACTATTACTTTTACTATAACGCAGTATAACGTTTTTATTGTAAACATAACAAGGGCACCCAAGATTCCTGTCTACAAAATCAGTTCAGATATGTCTAATGTAATAATTTACTTTATTGATGTAACACACACTGTATGCAATCTTAAATATACTGTTTGTTTATTATAAAATGCTTTCTTCTCAATAAAACTTTATTGAAAAAAAAAATTAAAGTTGATCATTTTAATCATCCCGTCAGTGTTTTAATTGATTTGTCTCAACACATTTAACTTCTAAATTTGCAGAGGAGCTTGTTCTGTTGAGAAACAGCACACTTACTGTCCAGATCACTAGGTTAAAATATCAAAGGAAAGCCTAGAAAAAAAATTTAATGCAACGCCCACATCTAAGAATTAGTAAGCCAGAGGATTGTCTCTCCCCAACCCATGGCTCTACTACCTTGCAGCCCAAATACAACATTTGGTGGGAGCCATGGGGGAGGATGATGAGGGAGAGTCCTCTACTACAGTGGTGAAATATACTGTCCATAGGAAATCGATCCCCCAGGCTTTGGAGGCGCAAGCTTTTGGCCTACCACACAAAAAATACCCCACATATAACCTAACTCAAAAGGTATGGAATAAGGTCAAATACTTACAGAAGGTGGCAGGATTCACAGAATATAGCCCCATATGGGGCAATAATACTTACTTGGAATTAGCCAAACTACAAACTGGCCCAAAGTGGAAAAAATATGGAGTGACCCATCTTAAACATATATTTCAAAATGGAGCTTCTGTCATTCACTGATCTTCAAGCCAAATTTAACTTACCCTCAAATATGTACTTTAGCTATTTACATTTAAAACACGCAGTACATGCTCAGAGTGGCTCCTCCGAGTGGCACTTGTCTCCTACCCCGCTATTTGATCTTGTTAGAGATGCCACCTTATCCAAGGGCTTTATTTTCCAGAGCTATGCCATACTTTTACAGTCCAGCTTGAGTCGTCACTCCCTGATGATGTTGGAGCGCTGGGAACGGGATGTGGGACCCATAGATGGAGATCAATGGGAAGAGGCCTTCCAGGCAGTGATCACTAGCTCTTTAAATATATCCCAATGGTTAACACAGCTGTACATCCTATTGAAGGTCTACTACACTCCTAGCAGGCTGTGCCAGATGGGACTGAGATTTGAGGTGTCATGTACTAGATGCAAACGAGACCATGGTGACTTGATACATCTTCTATGGCGGTGCCCGAAGCTTCATCATTACTGGGCAAGTGTAGTACAGCAGATTAACAAAGTATACCAGGTGACCCTTCCGCTAGACCCTAAGGCATGCCTGCTGGGGGTATTAGAGGAGTATAACTGGTAGGCAGGCACACAAGAAGCCATCATCAGATTCTTATTCCAGGTACGCAAACTGATCATGATTAACTGGAAAGATGAGGATCCACCTACAGTGAAGGAGTGGGTGGCTAGAGTGGGGGACCAGCTTCGTCTGGAAAAACTAATATACCAACATGGAGGGAACTCTCATAAATTTGAGAAACTGTGGGCACCATGGTTGGATGTACTGGGATCTGGTCATGGATCGCTTACTACGAATGAATATGGGTTGAAATTATAAGTGTTACTGAGGATCTTGAAAAGATTCCTTCTTGGAGATAACTGTGGGTCGAGCCCCGCCTTATCAAAAGCATTATGAGCAAGGAGGTGATGTTGTGCCTTTTTTGGGTCCTTTTTCTAGTTTTGATGTCAATCTATGACTGTGCAAGAGCAATGTGGAATGGATATTGAAAGCAAAATATGTGACAAATCAATGTTGACAATGTGTGCTGCTGCAACTTCTTCAATAAAACCATTCGTTGGATTAAAAAAAAAAAAAAAAAAAAAGAATTGGTAAGCCATAATATACATGGGTAAAACCACTTTAAGACAGTGTTCACATTCTGGTACAACTGATGAGATATCTGCCTCCAGACAGAGTTATTTATAGAGCACCATTTTCTAGCCTCCCTCAAGTAGTCCAAGCAGAATTTTTTTAGAATTTTTTGATTTCTGGAAGTTAGAGAGTAACATAAACAAGGCTGCATTTTTTAGGTTTTGCTTTGTGAATGAGGACATGTAACAGATATAAGGTATGCATTACCCCAATTTGGCTGAAAAAAGTGTAAATGGCCTTTTTTTTTTAAAGGGTAAATTTTATTTGCTTTTTTCACACATACAGTGAATGAATACAGTCAGTAGCATAGGTATTATTGCAGTCATTACATATACAATGTATCCTCGTACAGTTACATACATTGCCTGTTATGTCTGTATTCCTGGACAATACCCGATAAAGCATTTCCTATGAAACCACAGTGCATTTGAGTCTGCTTGTTTGGCAGGTCATGTATTATGTATTACCTTAAAAACATACAGAAAAAGAACAAGAAAAATATAGAGCAAAACCATTATGGGAATATGCCTCCATGGGCATGAAACATAGGAAAACAAGAAGAGACATATAAGAGTAGATTATTCAACCTAGGTTATTACTAGTAGAAGAAACAAGAGCATATTCGTTGCCAAGACCCTAATTTGTAGGCCAGCACTGAATCTCCACTACCACCGCCCAGACCTCCACCCGCATCTGACAAGCACTGCCACCCACTAGATATGTGGGCCAGATGAGCTTCACACTCCCAGCTCACCCGATACTGAATCAATCCTGCCTCCCCAGATCTTCCCAAATTTTTTTGGGCAACCCCTTGCTATATATGTCAGCTTAATCAGCGGCAAGGCTTTATTTATCAGATCTAACCATAGTTTTACCAAAGGGAAAGATTTGTCTTTCCACTTGCTGGGGATAGCTTTTTTTGGCATAAAATAATATTATTCTCAACCATAGGCGTGCACAGGTGGTGTGCCAGGTGTGCCCAGGCACACCCTAATCATCCCATGCAATACATGCCAACTGTCCCTGCTTTTTTGAGAAATTGCCTAGTTTTAGATCGTCCCGCATCAGTCACGTCCAAGTTATGCCCTTGGAAACCCTGTGAGCAGAGCACTCTGTGCTATGGTCGGCACACTGTGTTGCCTGGGACCTCCCCACTCCACCTACAGCGTGCAATAGAATACTGTACAGCTGGGGGAGTGGGTGGAGCGTCTTCTTAACAGGCACAGGCTCCTGAAAGAAGCAGAGAAATCCCAGCCATGAGACCTTGTGGGAGGGTTCAAACCCTCCAGCTCCACCCTCATCGTGTACTCTTCCTGGCTGGCCAGCATCAGAGAATCGTCAAGAACATGGTGAGTGTAACAGTGGAGAGAAAAAAATTGAGTTGCACAGGTGTGCTGGGGGAAGCATTACAGGCAGGAATGTGCTGGTGGGGAGCACTGGATGCAAAAGTGTGCTAGGGGAAAACTGGAGGCAGAGCTGTGTGTGTTTGATTGTATGTGATTGTGTGCATGTGATTGTGTGCATGTGATTGTGTATATGTGTGATTGTGTGCATGTTATTGTGTTCATGTAATTGTGTGATTGTGTGCATGTGATTGTATGATTGTGTGCATGTGATTGTGTGTGTGTGTGTGATTGTGTGCTTGTGATTGTGTGCATGTGATTGTGTGTGTGTGATTGTGTGCATGTGATTGTGTGTTTGTGTGTATGTGATTGTGTGATTGTGTGCATGTGATTGTGTGATTGTGTGTGTGTGATTTTGTGTTCGTGTGCTTGTGATTGTGTGATTGTGTGCATGTGATTGTGTGCATGTGATTGTGTGTGTGTGATTGTGTGCATGTGATTGTGTGCATGTGATTGTGTGTTTGTGTGCATGTGATTGTGTGTTTGTGTATGTGATTGTGTGTTTGTGTGTATGTGATTATGTGATTGTGTGATTGTGTGCATGTGATTGTGTGTTTGTGTGTATGCGATTGTGTGCATGTGATTGTGTGCATGTGACTGTGTGTTTGTATGTGTGATATGTTTGTATGATTGCGTGTGCGTTTGTGTGTGTGTATATGTATGTATGTGTATGTGTGTGTGTGTGTGTGCGTATATATATATAAATATGTGTGTGTGTATGCATTTAAAAATGCATTCAACTGCATCTGGGGTAAATGAGCCCTTATGCCCCTCTCACTGTGAGCATGGTGTGGCCATACCCACTATTTGCTGAAGTGTGCCGCATAATTTTTCACTAGGGGCTAGGGGATATCCAGGGGAGCCCTAGGTCTTTCACCATTCTAGCAACCGCCCCCCCCCCCCCCCACGTATTACTACTGTCCAGTTCTGAAGAAGCACTGTAACAATCAGGTATACTAAATGCATTAGACAGCTTTGTTTCCTAATTTGCACATGCGCATGCAGGAGCCGCCATTCGCAGCATGGGGCTCAGAAGCAACGGCACCCATGGCCGTTCCTTCAGAGCGCATGCACTGGTGATGTCACTGGCTGCATATAATGTAAATATCTCCTAAATGGCGCATGTTTAGGAGATATTTTCACTACCTATAGGTAAGTCTTATTATAGGCTTACCTATAGGTAAATGTCAGCAGAGGATGTTTACTTCCTCTTTAATACATTTTAAAAAGGTATGTGCGTTTGAGCTTTGGTGAGCACAACCTAGTACAATACGCTGCACACGCCTATGTTCTCAACAGAGTTTGATTGGAATTAGTGATCTCCTCCTCCCCAAAGTCGCCCAGAAGGCATTTGGCTGGGGAGTAGATGTTCGGCAGCGCCAGTTTGTCTTCAATTAGAATTGCCTTTCAGAACTGCCTCACCTTAGGGCACTGCCAAATCATATGGAAGAAGTCGCCTGCCGCCAAGCAGCAGCGTTGGCAGTTGGGCGACTCCTCCCTTCCCATTTTATACAATCGTGAGGGGGTATAATAGACTCTATGGAGATAGTAAAATTGAGTTAGCTTGCCTCTGGCAGATATTACAGTGGACATCGTATTCTCGAGTATCTCCAGCCACGACTCCCCATCCAAGTCTGGGATGTCTGTCTTCCATTGAGTTGCTATCTTTTCCATCCTAGTGGAGGAGGAGGTCAGTAGCAGTAGATAGTATCTAGAGATACGTTTTGTATGGTCCTCCTCAAAATCAGCATCTCCAGTGTGGTAGAGGTAAGTGTTACCCCTCGCAGACCGAATCATATGCCGCAGCTGGAGATATCGGTAAAAGAGCTGGCTCGGGACTCCGTATTCTATTTGGATATCTTTAAACGATTTAAAGACACCATCGGAAAACAGCTGGTGGGCATACTTAATACCATAAGTTGAACAATGCTTGGCATCTGGAATTTTATATATTTCACTCAACTGAGAGTAACACCAAAGAGGGGTGTTGGGGGATGTATTAACCGATGAGTCTCCCATCTTATTATTACAGATGTGGAAGATCCTATACACCAGTTTAAGCAGGTCTGCCCTCCCTAAGGGATATGGGCCATTTCTGTACAAGACATTGATCAAGGCCTCATAGGACCCTATCACCAATGCCTGAGTGACTACCAATGCTATTTCGGCGTCAGGAAAAAAACACTAGTGAATGTGAGTCTGCTGAGAGGCGAGGTAATAGCATTGAAGGTTTAGGTGATCATGGGTGATCTGGCCCAACATAGAAATTACAGAATTATTGAATTGATTCATTTAAAACGTTTTTTGGGGAGATATGTAGAGGCATGCCAGAACACATATGGGAAATGGGGCAGGTAGATCATTTTAAGGATAGCTATGCTTCCTAGGAGATTAAGAGGAAGTTTTGCCCAGGTCTGCAAGTCACATTTCATTTTAGCAATCAAGGGGATCAGGTTGTTCTCTATATATGTGTCCAGGGGCAGCTGGATCTCTACACCCAAATATCTGAATTTGTGCACTAACTGTAAGGGGATGTCCGGGGGCAATGTTGGAGTGTAGTGGGGGAAGATTGTACACTTATCCCAGTTCATTTTAAACCCAGAGCATGAACCAAACTCCGCAATGAGGTCCATTGCCCTAGCTAAGGACCCCCCTGCATCGGACAAATACAAGAGCATGTCGTACAGGAAGGTTTTCTCCTTCAATGAGTTTACCCGGGAAACCCCCCTCCATATGCAGCCTTGCCGCTAATGGCTCAATGGCAAGGGCAAACAGCAGGGGCGAAAGTGGGCACCCCTGCCATGTGCCCCGCCCCATCTTAAACTTCTCTGTGACAATATGGTCAACCCGGATACGGGCCACGGGATTCGTATACAATAGCCTTACCCAGGCAATAAAATTAGGCCCGAAACCCATCCTTCTGAGGACTGCCAGCAGATAAGACCATTCAAGAGAGTCGAAGGCCTTATGCGCATATAGGGACACTACGACCCTGGTATCCTTCTCTGGGCCCTCTGTCTGTAGGATTGTAAACAATCTTCTAAGGTTAATGGCGGTAAAGTGCATTGGTGGAAATGGCCTTTAATCATGAAATATAAATTTGAGTGTATTATTTCAGAGACAGTAGCCAGAAATATTAAACTGTGGCTGCATGGTGTGAAAACAACTTTATTAGGCTGCAGTGTAAGAGGAAGAGATTATGTAGTTTTATCAAGAAATAAAAAGTACAGTTTATTATTTCAGGAACTATAGCCACAAATATTGTACATATGCTAGAGATTATGTAAACATTTTGATGAGGAAGCAAACTAAAATGAAGAGATGTGGCAGGTCTTAACATGAAATGACAATCAGAGCATTATTTCAGAGAAAATAAGCAGAAATATTGTACATCTGCTGCACAGTAATAAAGCAGCTCTATCTGGCTGCAATGCATGGGCGTAGCCTGAAGGGGTGCAGGAGTTGCCATAGCAACCCCATATTTAGCTCCAGGGGGGCTGTGGCTCCCTGCTCTCAATGAAAAACCTGGAAACGGAATCCAGGTCCGATCTGCCTTGTGTCTCCTAGGGCCCCAGCTGAGCTCTGTAATCCAGTCCAGAGCTTCTAGGTTGCCTTCTCCCCAGACCACACCCCTCCCTCTCTCATTGGCTGGAGGAGAGACATCTGAGTTCCAACTCAGGAATAGCAGCCTGGGACAGGAGCTTCTAAGGTAAGAGACACACTGATGTGCAGGAGAATTCTCTCATGTGGGAACAGATTATAATTGGCACACTGACATTGCATCGGGCTTGCCAGCACAGACACAACACAGACTCACAGACAGTCAGAAAAGTTTTGTAATGTAAATGACCCTAACACCTCATGGGGGCCCCTCGCCCCACCAACCTGAAATGGGGACTGATGTTGAGAGATACTCTGATGTGAGGGAGGGGGCACTGATGTGATGCAGGGAGATCTGGTGTGATGCAGGGGGACTCTGATGTGATGGAGGGGGCTCTGATGTGATGCAGGGGGACTCTGGTGTGATGCAGGGGGCTCTGATGTGATGCAGGGGACTCTGATGTGAGGCAGGGGGACTATGCTATGATGCAGGGGGCTCTGATGTGATGGAGGGGGCTCTGATGTGATGGAGGGGGACTCTGGGGCTCTGATGTGATGGAAGGGGCTCTGTTGTGATGATGGGGCTCTGATGTGATGGAGGGGGCTCTGGTGTTATGGAGGGGGCTCTGATGTCATGCAGGGGGCTCTCATGTGATGCAGGGGGACTCTGATGTGATGGAGGGGGCTCTGGTGTGATGGAGGGAGACTCTGGGGCTCTGATGTGATGGAGGGAGCTCTGATGTGATGGGGCTCTGATGTGATGGGGAGGGCTCTGATGTGATGGGGGGCTTTGATGTGATGGGGGCTCTGATGTAATGGAGGGGGCTCTGATGTGATGGACGAGCTCTAATGTAATGCAGGGGGCTCTGATGTGATGCAGGGAGCTCTGATGTGATGGGGAGGGCTCTGATGTGATGGGGGGCTCAGATATGATGGGGCTCTGATGTGATGGGGGTTCTGATGTGAAATGGGGGTTCTGATGTGAAATGGTGGGGTCTCTGATGTGCAATGGGGACTCCATTGCTCTACTGACTGACAATATTCACTAAGGTGGGCTAAGTTTAGATTTTTGCAGCGTCATTTGTTTTATTCCTTCTCTAAGTTTTCCCTACTGTTAAGTTTGGCCTTGCTGGTTAATTTCTTAAATAATGATGCTGAACCCCCAGAGATCTTTGATCTCTCTCATATTATTCAGATAGGTCTCCACTCCTCAGAGGTTGTCTGCTCCATATTACACCATTACACTAGGTAAAAGTGCTTACTGTTGTCACCTTGTGTAGGGAACTCAGCAAACTCCAGGGCCCACCAAGGCACATCCTTGGCACTCTGAGTTTCCAGTTTCACCTACAAAGAGTGACAGGGCAAGCACTCTGTAAAAGCAGCAGATGGTAATGGGGGGGGGGGGGGGGCAGGTCAGCTTTTGCATCGGAGACCACAAGCTTCAAGCTACACCTCTGCTGCAATGTAAGAGGTAGTGTCAAGGCAGGTTTTATAATAAAAAACAACTATAATGAGTTATTTCTGAGACAATAGCTAGAAATATTTTACAGCCAATGCACAGTATGTAAACAGTTTTGTGAGGCTGAAGGAGACACAAGGCAGGTCTTATCATGATATAAAAATTATAGTGGATTATTTCTTAGACAATAGCCAGAATTATTACACATTTGCTGGAGAGTATGTAAACAGCCTGCATTGGTTGTAATGTAAGTGGTAGAGACAAGGCATGCTTTATAATGGAATAAAAAATTAAATGTAGGGAGGAATGATGCAGGTTTTTTTTCAGGAAATAAAAAGTAGAGTTTATTATTTTTGAGAAAATTTTGCACATTTGCGGATAGTATTTATGCAGCCTGATTAGGACTCAGTGTTAGAGGGAACGACAAGTCAGATTATATCATGAAATAAAACATTTTGTGTATTTTTCAGAGACAATATTGAAAAATATTGTACATTCATTGAAGCACATGTAAGCAGCTTGATTAAGCTGCAATTTTAGAGTGAAAAATGGGGTAGGCAGTATTGCCATAAAAATTGGAGTGTTTTTTTTTTTTGCAGAGACAATAGCAAGGTTTTGTAAAGTGGATACACAGTATGTAAGCAGTTTTATTAGATTGCAATGTAAGAGGAAGAGGTGATGCGGGTTTAATCATAAAAAATCATAGTGTGTTTTTTTCATAGACAATAGCCACAAGTAGTGTACATTTGCTGGAGAGTATGTAAGCAGCTTGATTAGGATGCAGTGTAAAAGGGAAGAACAAGGCAGATTTTGTAAAAAAATAAATGGTGGATTATTTCAGATAAAATTGCCAGAAATATTGTACAATTGCTGCACAGTATATTAACAGATTTATAATGCTGAAATATATGAGGGAGAGACAAGGCAGGTTTTATCATGGAATAAACAGTAGAATGTATTAATTCTAAAACAATAGTCAGAAATATACAGTTGCTGCAAAGGGTATATTTCAGGGACAACAGCCTGAAGCAGCTTTATTAGGCCAAAATGTAAGATAGTGACAAGGCAGATTTTATCATGAAAGAAACATTAGTGTCTTACTGCTGAGACAATAACCAGAAATAGTTGTCACTGTTCCATATGTAGGCAGCTTTATTAGAGTGCAGTGTAAAATGGAGGGAAAGGGCAATTGTTATCATGAAAAAAAATAGAGTGTATCAATTCACAGATAATAGACAGAAATATTGTACATTAGCTGGATAATTTGCATGCAGATTGTGCAGAAGATAAAAAAAAGGGGAAAATAGAATTTTACTTTATTAAAAAAGATAAAATGGCAGTTGTTTACAATACATAATGCTTTATTGAACTAAATATCATCCATTCGGGGTTTGCACCTAATTCAAAACACTCAGGGAACTCATGGGTAGTGTTGAGCGAACCCGGACTGTAACGTTCGGGTCCGTACCGAACTTTCGGGTGTCCGTGGCACGGACCCGGACCCGGACATTTCAAAAATCGTTCGGGTTCGGTCCGGGGTTCTGCTATTTTACTCCACGTGTTGAGAAGCTGCAGGGCAGCCAATCAACAAGCGTTTCACTGGTTTGCCCTTAGAAGCCATCACAGCCATGCCTACTAATGGCATGGCTGTGATTGGCCAGTGCATCATGTGACCCAGCCTCTTTATAAGCTGGAGTCACAGTGCTGCAGTCACATGCTCCTTGGGTTAGTGTAGGGAAAGGTAGCTGACTGCGTGAGGGACAGATTTGAGACATTTTAAGACCTGATCCTGCATCCTGAGATAGATTACTTTACTACTGCTGTCTGTGCTGTTGCTCTGAGGACAGATAGCAGAAATTAGAGATTTCACATACCGCTGCTTTGAGTTGCAGATCAAACTCTGCTAAAAACAACGATCGCTACGATCGTGCTCAACGATCAG
>BLSH010134661.1:89235-114131 GCA_018402905.1 Glandirana rugosa
AGGATGATAGAAAACGTTAGTCGGCAAGTAAAACTTAAAAACGCAGGAACTAAAGGAAAAATGTATAAGACGATATAAGAAACATTGTAATTTTTCAAAAAGACTGTATGCGAACTCACTGCAAAGTATATTCCCATGGGCAATAAGTTTAAAAGGCTAAAAATAAAACCTATGTGGCTCACGGCCAAAGTTAAAAAAGTCATAAATGATAAGAAAAGAGCATTTAAAAAATATAAAAATGAAGGAACACTATCATCTTTTAAATGTTACAAAGAATATAGCAGAATATGTAAAAAGGAAATCAAGGACGCAAAAATTCAAAATGAACGGCTGATTGCAAAAGATAGTAGGACAAACCCACAAAAAATCTTCAATTATATTAATAGTAAAAAGGTCAGGTCTGAGCATGTAGGCTCTTTACAAAATAATCTAGAGTGTGTGACTGGGGACAAAGAGAAGGCAAACTTATTAAATACATTCTTCAGCTCTCTGTATACAAACAAGCATGGGGGAGCTCATGCCCCTAATGGGGGTGGTAGTGACACAGCCCCAAATGATCCACAATGGCTCAAAAGTGAAATGGTGCAGAAGTATTGAGCTCTGTCATTTCAAAGCCATTGTATCTAATTTAATGACTGGAATACTACCACTGGATTGGCGTAGGGCCAATGTGGTGCCCATATTTAAAAAGGGATCAAAGTCTTTACCAAGTAACTATAGACCTGTTAGTTTAACTTCTATAGCTGGGAAGATACTGGAGAGTGTAATAAAAGACCACATAGATGAGTTCTTGTTGGAAAAAAATGTTTTAAGCAACAGACTGCATGGATTCATGAAAGACAGATGTTGTCAAACAAACCTGATTTCTTTTTATGAGGAGGTAAGTAAAACCTTGGACAGAGGGGTGGCTGTGAATGTGGTATACTTGGATTTTGCAAAAGCGTTTGACACGGTTCCCCACACACGGCTAATGTGTAAGGTAAAGTCTACAGGCTTGGAAAGATCAGTTTGTAAATGGATAGCAAACGGGCTAAAAGACTGAGTTCAGAGAGTAGTGGTTAATGATTATTAATCTGAATGGTCTAAGGTTCTCAGAGGTGTACCCCAAGGTTCAGTGTTGGGACCCTTACTTTTCAAAATATTTATAAATGATATAGGGTCTGGGATTAAAAGTACCATTTCAGTGCTTGCAGATGACACCAAGCTATGCAGTGGAATAATGTCCTTACAGGATGTCTCCAACTTACAAGCAGACCTCACAGCACTGTTTATTGGGCAACTATGTGAAAAATGAGGTTTAATATTGATAAATGTAAAGTTATGCATGTACAACTGGAGGAATCCATAGTGGAGGAGGATCTGGGGGTTTTGGTAGACCTGGCTTCATGAATCCGACACTGCATCCTCTGCTGCCTTATCCCATGGTGGTCTTCTCTGGACACACTCCCCCACATCCAGGTTCTTCACCCACCTCCCTTTCTGACAGATGCCTTCTCTGCCTGGCTACCCTACTTTCTCTCTTCTGAAATCCCCACAATCATTCTCGGTGACTTCAACATCCCTGTTAATACTAACACTCCTGCTACTTCCAAACTTCTCAGTCTAACCCCCTCTTTTGACCTGAAGCAATGGATACATGCCCCTACTCACTCTGAAGGCAATACCCTTGACCCAGTTTTCTCCCACCTATGTACTCAATGCAACCTCTCCAACTATCCATTCCCTCTCTCTGATCACTACCTTATTAGCTTCACTCTCTCCCTCTCCTCCACTTCCTCTCCCTCCAACTGCCTAAAAGTTACCCGCAGAAACCTACATCATCTCAACCCTTCTCTTCTCTACTCTGCTACTGAAGACCTATATGACAAAATCTCACCTCTATCCTGCACGACCTTGCCACTTCTGTCTACAACACTTCACTTCTAGCCTCAATGGACTCACTGGCCCCCTCACTACCCACAGAATCAGGCCCCGACCCCTTCAACCTTGGCAAACAGATGATACTAGAAGTCTGAAAAAACACATCTGTGCTCATGAGCGCATGTGGCGTAAGACTAAGTCTCAGAAAGATTTCAACCAATACAAAACTGCCCTCCAAAAATACAATTCCAGCCTCCTCACTGCCAAGCAGACCTATTTTATCATTCTCATTAGAAAGTTATCATCCCGTCCCCATCAACTCTTCTCTACCTTCAACTCTCTACTTTATCCTCCATTGCCTCCACCCACCAACTCACTCACTGTCCAAGAGTTCGCCAATCACTTCAAACTGAAGATTGATACAATTTGTGAGGAGATCTCTGCTGTTCAGATACCATCCATGCTTTACACTTCAAGCCCACAGTTTCAGCCATTACTTCCTCTTTCAACTCCACCACTACAGACAAGGTTGCTAAACTACTTGCCAATGTCCATCTCACCACCTGCCGTCTGGATCCTATTCCCTCGCAAATGCTACGTTCACCCTCTGTCTTTATTCTACACTCTCTAACTCACATCTTTAATCTCTCCCTCTCTTCTGGCATCTTTCCCAAATCTCTAAAATATGTACTAGTTAGCCCCATACTTAAAAAGCCCTCCCTGGACCCATCCAATCTTGGCAACTTCCATCCCATCTCCTTGCTCCCCTTTTTATCCAAACTCCTTGAACGTCTGGTCTACAACCGACTGTGCGACCACCTTGCTGATAATAGCCTTCTTGATCCCCTCAGTTTGGTTTTCGTCCTCAACACTCCACAGAAACAGCTCTCCTAAAACTTAAAAATGATCCACTAACTGAAACCAATGGACACTTTTCTGTACTCCTACTCCTGGACCTCTCTGCTGCCTTTGATACTGTTGACCACCCCCTCCTGCTCAAAAAACGCACTTTTGGTCTCCGTGATTGTACTCTTCACTGGTTCGCCTCCTACTTATCCAACCTTTAGTGTTACTTTAGCGTTACTTACAATTCAACATCCTCCTCTCCTCTTTCTTTCTCTGTTTGGGTCCCCCAAGGTTCTGTCTTTGGACTTCTCCTATTCTCAATCTACTCCTCCTCCCTGGGTCAGTTGATAGCCTCCCATGGCTTCTAATACCACCTCTACGCTGACGACACCCAAATCTATTTCTCTACCCCTCAGATCACTCCAGCCGTCTTCTCACATATCACTAATTTACTAACAGATATATCTGCCTGGATGTCACACCACTTCCTCAAACTCAATCTATCCAAAATAAAACTTATAATTTTTCCTCCCCCATATGCCCCTCCCCCTGTTCTCTCAAAATCGATGGCACAACTATAAACCCATCCCCGCATGCCAAGGTCTTAGGTGTAGTTCTGGACTCTGAACTCTCCTTTAAGCCCCACATCCAATCACTATCCAAATCTTGCCGCCTCAACCTCTGCAACATCTCCAAAATATGCCCCTTTCTAACCAATGACACAACAAAACTCTTAATCCATTACCTGGTCACCTCTCGCCTCGACTACTGCAACTCCCTTCTCATTGGCTTACCTCTACAAATGCTATCCCATCTTCAATCCATCATGAATACTGCTGCCAGACTTATCCACCTTACCAATCGCTCTGTGTCTGCTACTCCTCTCTGTCAATCCCTCCACTGGCTTCCACTCACCCAACAAATTAAATTCAAAATACTAACAACTAATTACAAAGCCATCCACAACTCAGCCCCCAGTTACATCACTAGCCTAATCTCTAAATACCAACCTATTCGTTCACTTCGTTCTTCTCAAGATCTCCTGCTCTCTAGCTCCCTCATCACCTCCTCCCATGCTCGCCTCCAGGACTTTTCCAGAGCCTCTCCAATCCTATGGAACGTCTTACCCCAAACTATCCGATTATCTTCTACTCTATTAGCTTTTAGACGATCCCTGAAAACCCTTCTCTTCAGAGAAGTCTATCCTACTCACACCTAACAACTTTATTTTCCTTTTCTCCATCAGTTCATCACCCACAGTTATTAACTTTTGTCCCTCTTGACCCTCCCGTCTAGATTGTAAGCTCTAACGAGCAGGGCCCTCTGATTCCTCCTGTATTGCTTTGTATTGTATTAATTTGTATTGTAATTGTACTGTCTGCCCCCTTGTTGTAAAGCGCTGCTCAAACTGTTGGCGCTATATAAATCCTGTATAATAATAATAATCATAAGCTTAATAATGGCATGCAATGCCAAGCTGCGGTTTCCAAAGCAAGCAAACTCCTTTCTTGTATTAAGAGAGGTATGGACTCCAGAGATAGACATCAATTTACCCCTGTACAAATCATTAGTAAGACCTCATCTGGAATATGCAGTTCAGTTTTGGGCACCAGTTCTCAAAAAAAATATCAGGGAATTGGAGAAAATGCAGAGAAGGACAACCAAACTAATAAGAGGCATGAAGGAGCTCAGCTATGCGGAAAGATTAGAGGAACTGAATGTATTCTCTCTTGAGAAGAGGAAATTAAGGGGCGATATGATCAACATGTACAAATAAATAAGAGGTCCATATAGTGAACCTGGTGTTGAGTTATTCACTTTAATGTCATCACAAAGGACAAGGGGGCACTCTTTACGTCTAAAGGAAAAAGATTTCATCTCCAAATATGGAAAGGTTTCTTCACAGTTAGAGCTGTGAAAATGTGGAATAGACTCCCTCCAGAGTTGGTTTTGGCCAGCACGGTATATTGCTTTAAAAAAGGCCTGGATTCCTTCCTTAATGTAAATAATATAACTGGGTACTAACATTTTTAGGTAAAGTTGATCCAGGGAGAATCCTATTGCCTCTCGGGGGATCAGGAAGGATTTGTTTCCCCCCACTATAGCAAATTGGATCATGCTTTGCTGGGGTTTTTTTCCTTCCTCTGGATCAACTGTGGGTGAAGGATTGTATATGGGATTGTATGGTTATATATAATTTCTCAATTTTATTTTTTGAACTAGATGTCTTTTTTCAACCTAACTATGTAACTATGTAAAGCTTTGATGATTGAAACTGAAAGTTTGGTGATTGCTTCTAAATCTCACATGTTAGACTTACAACTGCTATGTAATGATTTTGTTGAAAAGGAAGGTTGTGGTAATTCATTCCTGCTGTGTATGTCAATGTAGTTTGTGATCTGCCTTTTTAGCTTTTTTATTAATTTTGTCTGTTTTTGCTTATGATAATTCTGCCATGTAACATGTTTGGGGTTTGGGCTGAGGATAAGAAAGACAAGCTGGAGTTCTATTTATCTCTTGTCCAAATAGTCTGTAATGTAAGCAAGTTATTTTGGGACTTTAAATTGGAAGCTCATTGCAGCCAGGGACTTGGACATTTCAAATTGTAGGGTTTACACTGCACAGGTTCATCAGGTTAGAAAACTGTTGCTTCGATCAGTGTTTCTCAACTCCAGTCCTCAAGGCATCCCAACAGGTCATGCTTTCAGGATTTTCCCTCACATGAAACAGCTATGGTAATTACTAAGGCAGTGAAACTGATCAAATCACCTGTGAAAAATAATAGAAAGCCTAAAAACATGACCTGTTGGGGGTACTTGAGGACAGGGTTGATAACCACTGACTTAAGCCCCGTACACACGCAACGACGATCGCATACAACAGGTCGTACTAACGACCGTTGTATGTGATATTGATTGTTCGTATGTGCGATTTGAACAGTCGAACATACGACGGTCGTACAAGGGAGTTGTATGAGCAGACTAGAAAACTTGGTCGTACCAACAAGCTCTCATACGACCGTTGTATTGTGTGTACAGAGCAGTTGGTACAACAAAGTTGTATTGTGCAAAACACGCATGCTCCAAAGTCAGGAATGGCCGGATACTAATTACATGCACCTGAACGTTCTTCTGCGGTCGTACAATCGTGTAGTGCAGTCAGTATGCTACATACAACAGCCAACATACGATTTGACACGATCGTACGTGCGATCATCGTCCCGTGTGTAGGGGGCTTTAGAATTTTGTCCTGGACTTATACTGATCCGAAGAACATAGCCAAGGGTTAACACAGCAAATAGTATTGGTATGGCAGCCTCTCAGGTGAAATAAATTAGAAAAGACAGATTGAAAGATACTGGTGGGCGTGTACTTCTATTGGGCGTGTGCCAGTGCTAGCTTATATAAGGGACTTCAGTAGGGGGTACTGGTTTGGCCTGATGAGAGGTCAGGTTTGGTGCTGTGGTTTTTGTGGAAGAAGCAATGATATTTTGCTAATGACAAATGGTTTACTAGAGCTGTTTGTTTGCTGAAATGATTGTGCATTTTGACCATCAAAAGTGACTTGATTTTACCATGTTGTCTGATTGGGGTGTGTATTGTTTGTCTTATACTCACCAATGTTCTTGGTTTAATCTGTGCCTTTTTTAATGTTATGTTGTAATGCTTTGTTAGAATGACTGTTAATTATCTTTCTGTAATTTTGCAGCTAATAATGTCATGTGGGTGTTTAGTCATTTTATGAAATGTGTGCGCAGTTACGGATGGTGAAACTAAAATTGACCACTGTAAGGTTTAGTCCAATTTTAGATTGTAAGCTCCTATGAGCAGGGCCCTTCGAACCCAATTGCTAACTGTTTTGCTAAATGTGTATATACTGCAAATACTTTAATGCCAGTAAATATGTACATACTTGTGTTGGCAAAATAAAATGAAATTGATTTTGCTTGTTCTCATTTGTAACTTTTTAAATTAGTTTTGGGGGGTGGTGGTTTTGGGGAAGTGGATTACCTCCTCAGGACCAGTTCACACTGCTGCGGTATCCGAGATCGGATGTGATTCGCACTGCAGTGCAAATCACATGCGATCTGTGCTACGCGAATTTAGCCATACAGATAGTATGGCTGAATTTGCAACGCACCCTGAACAAACTCGCACAGGACCCTTTTTTGTTCCGCAGCAGAATCAGATCACATGGGTGTTCACATCCATGCAATGCGATTCCTGTCCGAATTTGCAGTTTGCAGTGCGATCTGCAAACTGATTTGGGGGTGTCATTAGCTTTCTATTGACACACCTAGCAGTTTGTATATGGCAGTGTGAACTATCTAAGTCGCGTGCGATGTGGGAATTCGCAGGGTTCCCATATCGCACTAGCGTGAACCAGCACTGAGAAGTCATCGGCTCGTTTATATTTGTATAGTCCTTACAGATATACATCAGGAGGAAGTGTAATGTGGCTGGAAACAGGAAGTGCTGTGTGCACATGGGCTGCAATTAAATGTGTGGTGATGCAAAATAAATCAATGAACCCCACCCACACCACATATAGCTCCCACATCCTCCCCTACATTAATCAAAAATGTAATTTCAACTTGCTTGCGGCTATAATGTATTGTCCCCCCCCAATCCATACCAAGCCCTTTGGCTCAGGGATGGATTTTAAGGGGAAGGCCACTCCAAATGTTATTACAAAACGCTGTGGGATTCCCCCCAAACTCCATACCCTTTCTGCGCATGCAGCCTGGAGGTCAGGATGGGGGGTGGGCAATTGAGGGCCTGCCCCACTCCTGGAACAAACCAGGGCACATACCTTTAGCATGAGGCGTTGTGTGCTTTGGGGTGGGGGGGGCCTGCGCCAAAAATAAATTGGCCAAAAATAAATAAAATGATTTTTATTTTTTTACAATTGGATTTGTATTTTAGCAAAAATTAAGAAAAACTGGTTATTTTGAAAAATTGTTTCTCTTTTTTTATTTAGAGCAGCGATCAGAAATGACAGAGGAGATTAAATATCACCAAAAGAAAGCTCTATTTGTGGGTACAACGTCGCACGACCGCGCAATTGTCAGTTAAAGCAACGCTGTGCCAAATCACAAAAAGTGCTCAGGTCCTAAAGCGTGAATTCCTTCTGGGGCTGAAGTAGTTAAAGGAATATTTTTTTTTGTCACTTTAAGGCTGCGTTCACACTATCCGACAAAAAAACAGTCCAACTTTGATCCTACTTTGCTGTGTGATTTACGGTTCTACATAGGGTCAAAGTCGAACCGTTTTTTTGTGAACAGGGATCCGACAATACCATGCGACTTATGCTCTGGGGATCTTGAAGGGGAACTCCACACCCATTTTTAAAAAAAAAAATGGCATGGGCCCCCCTCCAGGAGCATACCGGGCCCTTTGGTCTGGTACGGATTTTAAGGGGAACCCCCATGGCAAAAAAAACGGCATGGCATCCCCCCCCCAAATCCATACCAGACCCTTATCCGAGCACGCAGCCCGGCAGGCCAGGAAAGGGGGTTTGGACGAGCGAGCGCCCCCCCTCCTGGACCATACCAGGCCGCATGTCCTCAACATGGGGAGTATGGGTGCTTTGGGGCAGGGGGGGCTCTGCACCCCCCCACCCCAAAGCACCTTGTCCCCATGTTGATGAGGACAAGGGCCTCTCCGCGACAACCCTTGCTGGTGGTTGTCAGGGTCTGCGGGCGGGGACTTAACAGTATGGGGTACATCGTACTCCTACCCATTTACCTGGAAAGAAAGTGTACAAAAAAACACACTACACAGGTGTATAAAATATTTTATTAAATCAGCTCCGGCGTCTTCTCCCCTCTCTTATCCCTCTCTGGTGTCTTCGGTTCTTTTCGGGGGTCTTCTATCTTCTGAGGGGTCTTCTTTATTCTCCTTCTCTGCGGCGTCTTCTGCTCTTTTGGTGGTCTTCTCCGCTGTCCCCTTCCCTCTGTTCTTCCTCTCTTCTTCTTCTTCTTCCCATGGTGACACGACGCAATCTCCTTCACGAATGCCCTCTCCGTTGTGTGCTGTGCCTTATATTGGCATGGGGCGTGGCCACCTAATGACATCATCCGGAGGCCCCACCCCATATGATGTCACAGCTCCACCCCAAGATGTGACATCATATGGGGTGGGGCCTCTGGGTGATGTCATCGGTTGGCCACGCCCCATGCCAATATAAGGTACAGCACACAGCGGAGAGGGCATTCATGAAGGAGATCGCGTCGTGTCAACATGGGAAGAAGAAGAAGAAGAACAGAGGGAAGGGGACAGCGGAGAAGACCGGCAAAAGAGCAAAAGACGCTGCAGAAAAGGAGAAGAAAGAAGACCCCTCAGAAGATAGAAGACCCCCACAAAAGAGCAGAAGAAAGAAGACCCCTCAGAAGATAGAAGACCCCCGCAAAAGAGCCGAAGAAAGAAGACCCTTCAGAAGATAGAAGACCCCCGCAAAAGAGCCGAAGACACCGGAGAGGGAGAAGAGAGGGGAGAAGATGCCGGAGCTGATTTAATAAAATATTTTACAAATCTGTGTAGTGTGTTTTTTTTTGTATACTTTCTTTCCAGGTAAATGGGTAGGAGTATGATGTACCCCATACTCCTTTACATAGGGTGGGGGGCCAGCATCTGGGGGCCCCCTTGTTAAAGGGGGCTTCCAGATTTTGATAAGTCCCCACCCACAGACCCTGACAACCACCGGCAAGGGTTGTCAGGAAGAGGCCCTTGTCCTCATCAACATGGGGACAAGGTGCTTTGGGGGGTGCAGAGCCCCACCTGCCCCAAAGCACCCATACTCCCCATGTTGAGGGCATGTGGCCTGGTATAGTCCAGAAGGGGGGGGCGCTCGCTCGTCCCCACCCCCTTTCCTGGCCTGCAGGGTTGCGTGCTCGGATAAGGGTCTGGTGTGGATTTCGGGGGGGCGTCATGCCGTTTTTTTTGGCGTGGGGGTTCCCCCTTAAAATCCGTACCAGACCAAAGGGCCTGGTATGCTCCTGGAGGGGGACCCATGCCATTTTTTTAAAAAAATTGGGCACGGAGTTCCCCTTCAAGATCCCCAGAGCATAAGTCGCATGCCAAAGTCGGATCAGTGAAGACACTAATCCAACTTTGATCCGATTTCAATGCCTTTCAATGGGCTAAAGTAGGATCAAAGTGGGACAAAAGTAGTACAGGAACCTTTTTCAAAGTCGGTCCGACTTTGAAAAACACAAGTCGGACCAATTAAGACGGCTCTCATAGGGAACCATTGTTTTTGTGACATAATGCAACTTGTGCTCCTAATGTCGGTCTGGGAATCGGACTAGTGTGAACCCAGCCTAACCATTATTAAAACCACTGCTTCTGAAAAAAAAAATTATAAACTTTTTTTCTATTCAGACATTTCCCCTAGGGCTAAGGCTGTTAAAATTAGAGAGAGGGGTGGTAATGTTTTTTTTTTATGTCAAGGAACTTGCATACAGGCATTAAATGGAGGAGTTCTGAAATCACAGGTTCAATTCCAACCAACATCAGGCACTTAGAGCATGTGATCTGAGAGGCATCTTCACAGGCAAATAGACTCCGCATGTGAGTTAATTTACTCCCTTTTGTGAGAGCTGAATTTGTAATTGCCTTTAATTGGGAGTTATTTTAAGGCACTGCTGGAGTAGATTTGGGAGGTATAGTAAATCAGGGCCAATGTGTCCTAATGGCCCTCCCAGACGAGGAATATGTTGTCTATATACCTTTGCCATGTGGAAAAGTGGCAAGTGTACATGGACAATTCCTCATCTGAGCGAAAGAGTCGCTCCCACTCCCCCAGGTACATGTTGGCGTAGGATGGGGCACAGCATTTTACCATCGCTACACCCTACACCTGGAGGTAGTGGGAGCCATCAAACAAAAAGAGATTATGGTATAAAATAAATTCAAGTATGAACTCATTTAACCGCCCTGGCGGTATGATTATTTCAGATTTTTGGTGCTGAAAGCAGTACATTATTTTGCATGGAAATTTGGCATTTTATATTGTAGGCCTGTAATTCTTAGGAATAACTCACTTAAATCTGTCCAAACAAGAGTCTAGTAGACATCCTGGGTATGAAAAAGTTTGAAACATGAAATCATAAATTATAATATAATAAATAACTAAAAATAATTATCAAAAATAATAACGTAATAGTAATAAAATGTATTCAATAATGTAATCAAACCAAAAACACTGAAATTTGCTCAGTTGCAGAATTGTTGCTGTCGTCACTTTCAGTGTCTGATGATAAATTTCCCCAAAAATCAGTATCACTCCATTCTGCAAATGATTCTTATTTACTTACTATCGGTGTTTTCTAGCTGATCAAAAACCACTTTTGACATAAAGGGACACTTTTGGTTGCCATGGACATTCTCAAGTTTCCAGGCAGAAAGAATAACATATGTCATATAAAAGTGCATTCAGGGCTCTGGGCAAACCACTAGGGACAAAGGGGATGTGAAATGATTTCATACAGTAATGTAATCTTACAGATTACAGTGTACTGTATGTATACTGTGTTTCACTTTTTGAATTTGCTGCCGGTCTCCGCCCCCGTGCGACGCAATGTTCGCAGGGAACGGAGCCCGGCACACAGAGGCATTGGGCGGAGGACACATCCTGCAGACACAGCGGCGGGACATCGCCGGATCCAGGGGACAAGGTAAGTAATGCTGCCTTGGATCCAGCAATGCAATCCCTAGTGTGGCTCGGGGTTACCGCTAATGGTACTGAAATTCCACCCCGAGCCACACTTGTGAATACCGCCAGGAAGGTTAAAGACCATTCATGTATACTCCTCTGGGACAAGACATTTCTGATGGCTGCTAGACCAAGGTTATGAGGTATTGAACTATACAATGCCTCTACGTCAATCATGAAGAGGTAAGCCTCAGTGGAAACCAATAGATTTTCAATGATCTGAAGAAAATGGATTGAGTCCTTTATGAAGCATGGCAGAGAGGTGACATGCGGTTGAAGAGTCAATGACTTGGAATTTTGGGATATGGTGACTGTACATATTCCCAAAGGTCCTTAGAAATCACCCCGGTTTCCCTATTGGAATTGACCAATATGTAGAATTCTTTGTTGCATTTCTCCACCATGGAGGGATTTACTCGACGATACCACTCTTTGTTAGAGACAATGAGCATGCACATATCTTTGTATTGTGAATTATCCATTATCACCACATTGCCCTCCTAGTAGGAGGGCTTTATGGTGATAAGGCTATTATTTTGAAGTGAGAGTAGGGCTTGCTTCTGATCTCTCAAAAGGTTAGTATTTGATGGACTTCTAATGGAGAGTCTATCAATGTCCTGTGTTACTTGTTTCAAAAAAATAGAGGCATTTGCATTTGTGCTGGGAGGAGGAAATTTACATGAGGGTTTTTTTTTTAAGTTAACGGGTAAAGGGCTTGTTGCATTAGCAACATTGTGGAGCACAGACTCCAAATCAATTTCATCAATTAAGTTGGTAGTGTGTGAATTAGTGGAAGAAGATGATGCCTCAGTATCAGATATTGTAACCTCATTAGAGGATTGAGTTGACGGATTGGACATCTGCTATGACAGGGATCTGTGATATAGACACTTGAACAGAAGTTCTCTAACAAACAATTGTATGTCTTTCACTAGTTCAAACGTATCCATATTTTGATAGCTAAGACCAAGAGCTAGGGCTGATTCTTCTGTATCTATAAGTGAATGTGTTGACAAATTGACTACATTGAGTCTGTTCTCACCACTTGTGCTTTCGTTACATATGGTTCTATTCCCCGACCCATCCTTTGGGAGAGAGGGGGGAAGCCTCTCCCCTGGTTGGCTGGAAAAACCTGTGGGTCTAAAAGTGTCAAGAGAAATATTACTGGAAGTATTGGATTGAGAAAAGTCAGATTCACCCATCGCCTCCTCTTGAGTGTGACCCATAGAGTGAGAAACTGAAGAATGTGATGCACTGTGTGAAGTTTGGAAATCACTGTTTTGTGAAGGAACCATTCATTTTTTTGTGGTTGTTCCGAAGTCCCATCACCATGGTAATTTCTTTTTGTACGTGTGTTGTTGGGTCTTGCAGGACCTTTAACCTGTGAGAACTGTGGAGGAAAGGCAGAAACATAATTGTGATCAGACATTTGATGTGTTGTAAGTTTTATATCTACCTTGTGTTTTTAAATTTATCCATTTTAAGTTCAAAAGCTAATTTGTCCAGAATGTTTTTTCCTTAGTTTGTAGAAGTTTTTGATTATATAGTGCTAAGCTATCTTTAAGTTTGGCCTCACGTTCCTTATAGAAGGGGTGTGTGTTGAAGGACGCTACTTGTCTCTCCAAGATCAATAAGTCATTATCCAATTTTTTTGTCTGTTTTTTGTACTCCGTACTCAAAATCGTCATGATTTTTTTAGTGCATGCATCCAAATTGTCCTCCCATTCTTTTTTGCACTCTGTACTCACATGGTCAATGTTGGAGAAAATATTTACATGTAAACCTATTGGATTAAAGGAGATCTATGGGCAAAACTTTTATTTTCATTTTGGATAGAACAAGGGAGAATTATAACCCCTGTCAGATTTTTTTTCTTAGCAATCTGTGTTCCATTGCAGAGATGTTCCTTCACTTCCTGTCCCATAGCCAAACAGGAAGTGAGAGGAAATCCCTGCAAATTAAAGGAATTTCTTGGGGACCCCCAGGTCACCAAAACTAGTGTGCCCATAGGAAGATTTCCCCTCTATTAATTTTATGGGGACAACCCAAAATATGGGATTTTCTGTTACTTTCACTTCCAATGATAATTGTAAATAGAACAAATAAAAAGAGCAAATATATCTTAGGTTGGATTCACACCTATGCATTTTTAGTGCCTTTTGCATTTTGCAGATTTGCACTGCAGTCTATTTAACATGGTTTCCTATAGAACACGTCCTGCAGTGCAAATCTGCAAAATACAAAAAGCACTAAAAATGCATACGAAGGCACAGGCAGCAGTAAAAAACCTTACAGCTGTTCTAATTCCTCTCCAATCTATCCAAAACTAACTTTGCCTTTACTTTTAATTTAATTTTATTTTCAATATATTTGTCAAATGCACAAATGTGCCAAAACAAAGAAGATTTTTTCTCCAACATTTTGCCCATCTTGAAGAATAGGGAGGACAGTTCCATTTCAATCTGTTCTGTAGCTGCAAATAGATTGCTTGCTAAAGCTCATGCAAAGAATGAAAGAAAATAAAGGTTGCATAACCACCAAATCAACTCAACGTGTTTCAACCTGTAAAGTCTTCTTCAGGGGATAAAAGGGTGGAACCAATGCTACATATATTGACAGTAGAAAGAAAACACTAGAAATGTTTTCTATACATTATATAGTGTTCCAAGCAATAGTTATATATCATATTATGTTCAGAAATACCACGACCGATTGTCCAGGCCAACAGTAATCAGCAAAGAGAGCTAGCCGAGCATACTGTTGAGTTTGCAGTCTCCGCACATGGGGTGAGCCCTAGGTCCCACAGAGGATCAGTGGTCGTCAGAAGGGGGCAGCTTAGGCAGGCTCAAATATATTGGCTAACACTAAAAATACATAATAAGAAGACTTTATTGTTGAAAAATGCCCATTGAAGGCTTTGAAACATTGAGCCACGTTAGGTGATATAGTGCCAGGTTAGGGTTGTATAGAGCCAGGTTAGGGTGATATAGTGCCTGGTTAGGTGATATAGAGCCAGGTTAGGGTGATATAGAGCCAGGTTAGGTGATATAGAGCCAGGTTAGGGTGATATAGAGCCAGGTTGGGTGATATAGTGCCAGGTTAGGTGATGTAGAGCCAGGTTAGGTGATATAGTGTCAGGTTAGGGTGATATAGTACCAGATTAGGGTGATATAGTGCCAGGTTAGGGTGATGTAATACCAGGTTAGGGTGATATAGAGCCAGGTTAGGTGATATAGAGCCAGGTTAGGGTGATATAGTGCCAGGTTAGGATGATATAGTGCCAGGTTAGGGTGGTATAGAGCCAGGTTAGGGTGATATAGTGAATTGAGGCTCTGAAGAAGTTATGACAGCAGCCCTGATGTCTTTTCCTTAGAGCTATCTTGAGACTGTTGGTCCAGGATTGATCACCACGACCAGGTGGCTACATTAAGCGCCTATTTTCTTTACATGTTTATTTTGTTCACATGTTTGTGAGTAGTATTTTATTCTGGCTTTATCTATAAATTTGCTTGGGATAATGCATTAGGCTGGTGCGCCCTCCTTTTCTTTTTTGTTCTAGGGTGATATAGTGCCAGGTTAGGGTGGTATAGAGCCAGGTTAGGTGATATAGTGCCAGGTTAGGTGATATAGAGCCAGGTTAGGTGATATAGTGACAGGTCAGGTAGATATAGTGACAAGTTAGGTGATATAGTTCCAGGTTAGGGGGGTATAGATCCAGGTTAGGGTGTTATAGGGCGAGGTTAGGGAATATAATGCTAGGATAGGTCTGCATGTAGTGACAGTGTGCACTGCTCAGTCATTTACAGCATGGCAGTTGATAAAGATTCTCAGGCTGCTGTGGCCTCTCCTCCTCTTTCTCCTTTAGCTGCAGGATCAGCCTGAGGGAAGGAGTCCGTGGGAGGAGCGAAAGAGGCAGCTACACCCCGACCCTGCCTACCAACTCCAGCTGCCTCAGCAGATAGTGAACATCCCGAGGGGCAGCCTAACTTGATCAGATGATGGGGAGTGTTACAGACAGCCTATCTCACACTGCTAGGTTCTGTGCTGACCCAATCAACTTTTTACAAAGCTGCGATGACAGGGAAAGTTCAGGGGCCCCATATGCACCCGGGGCCCCTGGGTAGTTCCTGACACCCCCCAATGTGTGGTACCCACCCACCTCCATACTCCCCTTGGTACGCCACTGTACACATATGTAATACAATTTCTGCTTTAATAATACTGATTATAGTAACGTATTTGTGTATTTAATAGACAGTTATTACTTCATTTGAGTCATTCGGATGAAGCTTGACATAAGATGACTTGCCATAATTATTAACTTTACATATTAAAGTATGTAGAAAAGTGTAATGTATACACTCTGTGTAGATGTTTAAGTAATATTGGGAGTACTACAGAAAATTGCAAGTCAAATAAAAGAGATGTTTTCTTTCCTTAGAAACCCTTTGGTAATTCAGTCTGTCTTCTAAAAGTGTGCTTTTGTTAAGTAAGCCAACTCCCCTTGTGAAACATTCGACTCCTGTAAATATATACATTAATCAATTCAATCATCCCGTCTCTGCTAAGTAAAACAACTCATGGTGGGAGAAGGGATGGTGTCATGGAACTAAGCCTTGTGAAGCTATTGCTTGTGTGCATGTGCCAACACGCAGATGGACTTTGGCTAGTAACCAGCGTGCATCTGTGTGTACCGACGCCCATCGGCATGCATGCCTGTGCGCATTCGTTGAACACCCAGGCATGCCCAATTCCAGGAATGGTGCCAAGCTGCCTATTTAAAGGAGACCTTGATGTGTGCTAATCTCTGTAATATTCCTCAGCTCCCCATGACCCATGCTTCTGTGTTTCTGCTCTTGTTATCTGATCTCCTGTTGCTGTTGCTTACTGAGCCTGCTCTTTGCCTTGCTTTGTGGATTCTGGACTCTGACCTTAGTTTAACTCTGACTACGCATTACAATTTTGTTGATATTGACCTTGGCCTGTGGCTTGACTACGTTTGCACTTGCTCATCGTGTATGACCCTGGCTTGGCTTCTGACTATGTCCTTGCTGTTCATCTATGCTAATCCTGGCTTGTCATCTGACCACATCCATGATCTTGATGACTACCTTTACCTACCTATGACTCCAGTTTCCAGGTGCCATCCTGTGAACTGCCATCCTTGGTCCTCTTCTGGTGTGCCTCCAGATTACAGTCCAGAGACTACTGCTATCTTATACCGGCACCTGTGCTACATTGTGCTCTGTACCCTGTCTCTGCTCTTTAGGGTACTCAGACCAGAGCCGCAAGGGGCAACCCTCTCGTCATTTCAGGCTCCAACCAGATGGGTTGATTGGCAGCATGACAATATCTTTGATTTCCTTTTTTTTAAGAACTGGTAAGTAATTATATCCTACCTTTAAGTTGAAAAAAATATATTTTAGTGCATATGTCCTTTGACAATAACCGCAGTTAGGATAAAATAAAACTTTAAAAATTGAGCACCATGTGTTCATTTTGTACTTTTATTCATTCAGCTCTGTAGCAGACCACCTTCTCACTGCTAACATTTACTTCTTAATTAGCCCAGATAATTATGGCATGCACACTAAAATATGCTGTATGGTGCAAATTGCAATATAGCTTTACAAAATCACCACTTACAGGATCTTTCAGATGGAAGATGCAGTGTAAAATAGGCAGAGTCTCTTGCGCAAAGGGATAGGTTTAGAGCTCAAACAGGATTTGGAGGAAATGAGTACCGGGGACCACTTGAGAATGGGAAATAGTCCACTCTATAGAAATATGCCTTCATACAGTTGGCAACAGAACCTATTCCTCTACCATGAAGCAAAAGAAAGCATTAAACTTACTTGTCTCTCTGATAGGGCACTCGTACAGATTGCAAGTCTCTACTTTAGAAATGGTTTGTTTCCTGTAGCATTTCTATCACATGCCTCTGGATGTCAAGTGCTCCTTTTCTTAGAGCCCACAGTTAGCATCACAATCTTTTCTTTTTTCAAAACAAATAGCAGCTACAGTATTAGGGTAAGCATATGCTACCATTTGGTATTTTCCATTGCCTTGCATTGCTATCACGTACCTGGCGAAAACTGGGTACCTAAGAAGGCTCCTCTTGCGCTTCCCGGCCAACACTCTTGAAGGTAGCGACAGGTTGTGTGAGGGCATAGAGTAAGATAAGTGTCAGAATTTGCAAACCAAGCTGAATATATGTTGCAGCCAGATGAGGAGTACTGGGAGCTAAAGTTCACTGGGTAAGAACCTGGCAAAGGTACAACATGGTACCAGATCAAATGGCAGAGATTAGGAAACAAGGTAACAGCTGGGTAGTGTGGTATCAGATCAGGAGGCAAAGACAGAGTTCAGGAAAAAATGAGGTTAGTAACAGCCAGACAGACAGAATACAATGTAAAAGGCAGTAGCACAGAGGCAAGCCAGGTCATACACTGTGAGGCAGAATGAGCAGGTCAGGTCTCAGGTAAACATGGGCAAGCTGAAGACCACTCAGCAATTTCCTTCCGCAGTGTATATCTTTATATAGGCCACTGTGTCAAAACCAGTGTCAAGTGTGCACACTAATTTCTTTGCCTACATGCAAATGTGCATCTGGCATTCCCCTTATGCACAGGAGTGTGGGCAGTGAAATGCCTATGTGCACATGCCGGCTCCAGGTTTCTACAGCTGCTGAGAATTCAAACTTCCTTGCAATTGCCAATGCATTGTACTCAATGGGAGTCCTTCTTACATATTTCGCTGATGATGGTGGATGGTCTACAGATAGATGGAACTGCATTGTGTCCTACAATTTATTTGCTGTTGTATATACTCACATAGAATAGATGGTATTATAGCTACATTTTGGGTTTTTTATGTTCTTTTAAAGTCTGGAAACATTTATGCTACATTTACATCCTCTAATGTAGCTTTTTTTGTGGCCAAGTGTTCCATTTTTAGCAAGCTATGGCAGTATACAAGTTTCTCTCATAATAGGTTTCCTTTAAGACTGTTCCCACAAGAGGAGAACTCATTTGCTTTCCTTGTTCTCACCACTCTTTCTGGATGACAATGTGTGTATGAAGTACTAGACAATTTAACAGGATTTTCAGCTATGTGAGAGGTGCTCCTATTTTATCAATGTGTTTTTAGCATTATGTGCTAATGATAAGGAACACTGTACAGAGAGTATTACAAATAAAACCACATTTAAATGCCTAGGTGAAACTTGATGGGCAAAATGGGAAACAGAGAAAAGAAGGTAACATGCAAGGGGGATCTAACATGACCATAAGTTACCTCTTTAAAAAAGAAGTGAGGGAATTAAACAAAATAAACATTCATACTTACTTAGGTGGATGCAGCATTGGTGCAATGCTGCATCTGTTCCCCGCCACCTCTAGACCGAGAACTGTGCAATCAAAGGCCACTGATCAGTTATCAGTCTTAAAGTGGTTGTAAACCCACTTGTTAATTGTCAGGCCATCCCCTGTCTTCCATCATGCTATGTGTCCACTGTATATGCTTTATTAAAAAAATGGTTCTGTATAACTTATTTCCTAGCGCCGATCGGTACTCATGTGAGCGGCCACCTCTCCCCTCTCCTGATCTGACAGCTACAGCGGGAGGGCCGAGAATCCCCCGCTGATGTCAGTTGGGAGGAGTGGAGAGGAGGAGAGAGACGACTGGTCACATAAAAGCTGATCGGCGCTAGAAAATAAGGTATACAGAGGCATTTTTTTTAATATAGCATATAGAGTGGACACATAGCATGATATAAGACAGAGGATGGCCTGACAATTAACAAGTTATTTCAGCAGGGGGGAGGGGGCGAGAAGGAAAGAGGAGTACACAGGAGAGAGAGGATGATGGAGGCAGAACCAGGCAGGATCAGCCAGGTATTTCAGGTCATACAAAGGGCCAAATGACACAGAACAAGTACTGTGCTGGTATTCATACATTACAGGAACAGGGTCCATTTTTTTTGGGTAATAAACACTAGTGATTCTAGTGCTCACTGAGTGCTGGTCTGTGGAGGGGGGGGGGGGTGGCTGGAACAGGCTCTTGGCAGCGTGCTGAGAGGCTGAGCCAGCTGCCAGTCACTGATCTGGTTGGATGGTTAGATCCCAACATAGAGTGGGGATCTCTCCAGTGCCTGGACCTGCTGAGTGACGTCAGCAAACAGCAGAAAGCAGACTTAGTCCGCTGTTGGCTGAATACTTCTGCACTCTTGTAACCCACAGGAGAAGTAGGGCCAAAGGAACTTTGGAACTACTTCTCCCTTAAGGTAGAACTATACAGAATATGGACATTCAAATATTAACATATTCTTAACAAGCTGTAAATGAGCTTTAAAGCAGAAATCCAGTCAAAATATATAAACTGATAAACATGAATAGCCGATTAAAAGATAAAACAGCAAAAACAGCTTCAATATAAATATTTCTCCCTCGGTACCTTTTTTCTGACACTAGATATCCTTGGTCAGATGACCAGCTTCATTCAACCCTCTTAGCTCAGGTCATGTTGGACCAATCCTAATCTGTGACTGGACAGAGAGACAGGAGAAGCAGCACAGTGATGCACCCTTCTCTCTGCCTACATGCTCATTGTCAGCACATGAACTGAGTGGTTCTTTGTAGCGCTTCTTCCTTTTACATTCCAGCCTTCCTCTGCAGAGATTACAAGATTGCAAGTTCACGTACTTACACTTATTGCTTAAAATATGCATTCAACAATGTAATAATGATGTGAGGCACTGGTAGGTGTCAGCGCCCAGATTTGAACCTGCGACTTCTGCAGTATCTGGCTGTGGCTCATTTTGCTGTGCTGCTGGACAGCTCCCTATCTGATCCTTTGGACAATCTTGCCTTGCAACTTGCTTCTGCTGAACCTTGAACTCTTCCTATCTGACAGATTATCATGCTCATCTCCAGCCAATATATCTCTCCTTTTACTCCTACTGCCATCCATATCTTCACTACCACTCATTACTGAACTTTGGTTTGTTCGTTGACTACACTTCCACTTGATCCCAACCTACAACCACTTGTTACCGACCTTTGGCTTGTTTACTGATTACACTTCTGTTTGATCCCTACCTGCTACATCTGCTACTGGACCCCAGCTGGTGGGATGATCCTGAAGACTGCAACCTGGCAATAGAATGCAGCTAAACTCATCTACACCATTAACAGCTCTGGTGAAGTCTGGTTAGTGCTTAGGCCCCATGGCTCGGCTGATGTGATGAAAACAAACTTTTTGTTTTTTCAGAATCTTAATAAGGTTTGTTTGTGTCCTGGAGCCTGGAGGCTTTGTAGAGTTTCGGGTGGTCCATTCACAGGTCCACAACTTACCTAGTAGCCAGACCTCATCATTATTCTCAGCTGTCTACATATATGTGAGCAGACTGATGTCCAGAGCCCTCTCTCACACTCTCTGGGATTCTGCTGCGGGAAGTGGGTTCCTACTGCTGGATGAAAGGTTTGCTGGCACTAAAAAAAAGTGAAAGTGCTGCCAATTTGTTTTAGAGAACCGATAACGGGACACCCTGTTAGTAAGGAACTCAGAGTAGAGTAGATGTTTTGTTTGTTTGGTTTATACTATGGACTTGCTGTACAAAGCCTTCCTGCATTAAAGCTTTCTTTGTTTTCCTTTTTGAATGAAAGTGCAGGACAAACCAGTTGTTCTGGTCCTGGGTATACCTGTCTTGTGCATGATTTAAAGTTGCCAATACCAGTTAAGCCTGTAGGTGGGGTGTAGTGTGGTGCGAACTCAATAACGCACACAGGCAGATGCAAGGAACTCTTGTATTGAAGTAATGCAGTAACAGTTCACAACAAGCCCGATGAGAAGGCTACCCAGCTGGGAACACTCACAGATCCAGTAGCATGACAGGAGCAGATTTCAGCCAGAATTACAGCTTCTGATGAGAGGGACCAAATGCAGCTGTTTTTGCAGCAAAACAGGACAGACACACTTTACCCAATATCACAATCAATCTTTTTACTCAACAGTAGCCGTCTGCATTGACTATGACATTTGTTGCCAATCTGGGTAAATACATGCAGCAGTCCATTTCTAGGTCTGGGACTTTCTCTTGTTGTCCGTATAAAGCCTAAGGCCTTGGACATATATCTTTGGGTGGTGTTGGCAGATGATAAAGGCATTGCTGTCCACCCATCTTGTGGTCGCAGTTTTGCAGCTCTTTACACTCCCAAACACTCTCTGGGAAGTTGCAATTGGACTAGTGAATATTAGAGAAACCAAACATCAAAATCCTACTCTTTTGGATTAAGATACATTAATGCATGTTGTGCTCAGGTACGTTGATGCACATTATGCTGCTAGAAAATGCAGCATGCTCTGTTTTGCACATTAAAGCAGCATGTTGATATACTGCTCTTATTGAAAATTATTAATTTGCAGCTGTATATGTGTTGGGAATGTGTTGAGCAATATGGAGTTAATCTTCCCCCATGCTATCCAAAACTTCAGGCTCAAGGGATATAGACTTTTATGACTTGCTCATGTACTCTATACACTATTATAGAATGTTTGTAAATGTTGGAATCACTCCTATTGCCACATCCGTAATATTTGACGATAGAGGGGAAAAGGAAAAACCTTTTAGACCAATTTAAACCACATGAAATATATAAAAGTATAAACTTTAACGGTACAAAACAATAAAAAGAATTTGCAAAAAGCAAAAACATGGAGCTTAAAACCACGTAGTTACATATGTGTAAAATGTAGACAACATGGACACAGTACTAAAAAAGAAAGTTGTTACACCATGTATAATGAGTGAGCCCCTGTGCTCCAACGTGTTTCGCTAGTTCACTTCGTCAGGACACATGCAGGGGTAGTCTCAGAGAAATTGGTCTCACTTGTCTGCACCAAGACCCACACGCATATAGAAAGCTGATCTCCCCAGGCAGACATCGGGCCAGAAGGACAAGCCCGATGGTCTAATTCCAACTTATATTAGTGTGAGTAAGAGGTGAGCATTTAAATCAATCTATATATAACTCTTGCAACGACTATCCAGGCCATATGAATGAATAAAGCTGCATTTAACCATAATTCAATCCATTAAGCCATATACGCAACATCAATAAAGAGGGGGGAGCCTGGCATCTAATAAGAGGTTGACAAAGACTTACATTGTCAAGACAAATATATGTCTAATCAGACAGAATGACCGATCCATGTCGCTGTGGCGCCACACAGGGTTATTCTGTTATAGAATGGTTTAATATGACAAGACAAAATGTGTGAAAGAAATTCTCCAATAGCTGCAAAAATAATCAATTTTGGGGCTGGCAGAGATAGTACCTTTGGTGAGGAAATCTTGCTTCTGGATTCTTTGAGTACTAAGTCAGTGGATGACTTTGAATCGTGAATCAAGATATTCCATGACTCTCGCATCCCAATGCTTGACTGAGCCTTTAAGCCAGTTTCAAATATGAGACTACAGAATTGCAGGACAACCTACTTGATGTTAGAATTATGCAGAGTGTTGACAATATCTGTTTATCTTATTATTTAGGAAGGGCAAAGTATACCCTATAAACAATATACTGTGTGCAAACATAAGAATCAAGAGATAGAAGATAATTGAGAAGATATATGGACAAAAGAAGAGGCAGACATGGTATAATCCATCTCAAAGCATCCTGTCCAGCAGATCTGGGCTGATATTTTGCTGTTTCACAATGAATTTTAAAACAGCTTGAAATACAGTGTCTTCCTCATTAACACCCATCTCTCTAAGGATAAGTCTGAAGCTACAATGTGAGAGGTGGCTCGGAGCTCTCCAAGGCAGAAATTAATGTGTTAACCCTTGTGCTCCTACCTATTTATCCATATCGCAAAACCAAGTCTTTTTTTAATTCCCCTTGCTATACCCCTGGGGCTAAATGTAAAGACATCAGCATGTATATTAGTTGTATGTTTTTGGGGTTTCCATGCTATTAATTGCAATAGATGGGTTTTGACATAGTTCAGATGTCACTGCAGACAAATGTATACTAAACACTGAAATGAAAATTAATGAACCAGTGAAATTACTGTCCTAAGCTACTTAACTGCTTGCGGACCAGCCACCGTCGTTGTACGGCGGCAGGGCGGCTCTCCTGCACAAACCGCCATCATGGCACATTGGCTCACACAGGCTCGGTTACAGGCGGGAGTGCGCCACCGGTAGCCCGCGCTTGCGCCCTCTGCACGCTCTTTGAGTGTGCCCATGGGTCAGGCGGTCTCGATGTCCGCTGGTGACCCGCGCTCGCCTTCTACAGAGGCAGAACAGGAATCTGCCGATGTATACACGGCGGAACCCCGTTCTGTCAGGGGACATGTCACAGGTCTACTGTTCCCAGATATCGGGAACAGTCAGATCTGTCATGCAGCTACCAGCCCCCACACAGTTAGAACATACTGAGGTGACACACTTAACCCCTTGATCAAGAAGGTGTATGTTCCGCGCAACCGGATTTAATATGCTCTAAGAGCTGCAGCCACCACCGAACTGCCCACACGTGGGTAGTGGATAAATACAAGCGGAATTAAGATGGTATTGGCGCTGCTCTTTTCTGTAAAACTTGTGAACAATGTAAAAAAATTGAAAAAATATTGAAAAAATATTAATTGTGGAAATTTTCCAGTATGCTGGCAATTTGCAAATTATAAATTATAATAAATTATTAATAATGGATACTAATAGTTGATATATATGGCTGATATATATGGCAGAGTATATTGTAAAAAGATATAGCGAAGTATGTCATAAATGATTCTGGTGGAAATTTTCCAGTATGCTGGCAATTAATAAATAAACGAATAAACAAATGGTAGAGATATATATACTGTTGGGGATGTATACAGCAGGATAGGGTCTTCTAATTAGGGTTGGTATATGTGAAGAAGTAAAGTTCTCAAATTATGACATCAAATTCACAGTGAAAATAAATAAAGTGGAATATCAGGTATGCGGCAAAGTATGAAAGATAAAAAGTGGCAATACACAAAGACAAAATATAAAATATATAAAAGGCACAATATATAGGAGGTATATAAAAATCACAATGTATAAGAGATATATAAAAGATATATAAAAGATACCAGTGGCAAAAAATATAAAATGTAAAATATATATATAAACCGACTTAGATCAAGGGTCTGAGATCTCATTCGACCAGGTGCTGCAGTTATTGTCACTCCAATATGTGGAGCTGAGTATGTTGTTTTAAAAGGAAAAAACAACAAGAGATTTTACATAGTTCATATTGCTCTAGTCCAAAATAAGGTGACTTTGTGTGTGAATCTTCCAGTGAATATTCTACAAGAACTTGTGATAACTTCAAGTGGTGCGCCGGGTGATCCTTTTGGAAATAGAGAGTGTGCCTGCTTACCAGAAAAACGTTCCCCACTCAAGGGGTCCACGTTTTGGAAGGAGTGCACAGCTTCCCCTGTGC
>BLSH010134661.1:138165-158588 GCA_018402905.1 Glandirana rugosa
GAACCATGGCTCCACCACTTCGTCAACGTATGGTTTCTAAAATTATTCCTCTGTACCTTATGTAAACTTTATGTGTATAATCTTCCTTCCAAACTTCGCGTTCGGTGACCCAACTAGGATGTCTCTTATCCGGGTTATTTGGTACCACGGTCAAAGTCACTCCCTTGTGGCTCAGCCTCCAACCCTCTACTGTCGGTCTTGGAGAGGGGTTGAACCATCCTTTCGCGTCCATCCGTAGACACCAGTCATACCTCGGACATGGATAGTAACCGTGTAGCGTTCTTGAGAACCTGGACATGGGTTCACCTTCTGGTGCCTCTACGAGTAGGTCACGTCCTTACGATACTCCTTGTTTACTCAGCCAGTGGCTTGCGCTTCAAACCTTCCTTCTAATATGTGTATTTCAAATGTATTCCATGTCTCCTTATTAAAATCTTTGGTATGCAACTGCTTCACCACCTCGGTACCAAGTCCTCACGCAGTTCAGGTTGAGAACCATGAGGCCTATGAAATCCAATCTATCATTGATTCCCGTAGGATCCGTGGGCGCATACAGTACCTGATTCATTGGAAAGGTCAGAAGGATCGCTCTTGGGTCTCATCCTCAGACATACATGCTCCTGTCCTCCTCCGTGCTTTCCATAGATGTTTTCCCCTCAAACCTTGTGGTCCTCTGAGGGGTAGGGGTCGCTGAGGAGTGGTTACTGTCAGGGCTGTGCTCAGCCCTCCCTTCTCAGAGCTCTAGTGCTCAGCTGTCGGTTAATTGCCAGCACTCTTCATTCCACAGTTACTTAGCTGGTCTTCATTTCCTGCTCGTCAGCTAGCCCTGCTGGCTATTTAAACTGCCTGGATCAGATCTCCTGTGCCTACGCCTGGTTAACTCATCTGGATACTCTCTGCTGTGTTTTCCTGTTAAAAACTTTGCCTGGCTGACGTCCCTTCTGGTTCCTGATCCTGTTTGCTGCCTCTACTACACTGATCTCTGGATTCCTGTTTC
Organism: Glandirana rugosa; assembly: GCA_018402905.1. Taxonomy (NCBI): domain Eukaryota; kingdom Metazoa; phylum Chordata; class Amphibia; order Anura; family Ranidae; genus Glandirana; species Glandirana rugosa. The sequence goes on from BLSH010134661.1 coordinate 139,163, forward strand.
ACTGGCTTGTTCTGACCACCCACTCTGGTTACCTCACCCTGGCTATGTTTTGACTACATTTGCTCTGTTTGTACCATTTTGCCATTTTATTAAAAAGTGTGATTTTTACTGCACTTCTGTCTCAGTCTGATTCATGGTTCCTGACACTATTTTCCACAGGGCTCACTTGGTGGGGGGAAGCATCGAAAACTGCAAGCTTCCCTTGACAAAAGGGGGCCCCCAGATACTACTCCTCCATGTGAGTGAGTGAAGAGAATATAGTAAACCTACTTTTTCACAAAAATAGTGAAAGTAAATAGAGTAAATACACTTATTTTTTATGTCCTTATAAATGAAAATGTCCCACAATGTCAATCAGCAATGTAGATCTATGTCACCGACGATGAACAATGCCTGACCAACCACCAGAAGGAAAAAAAACCCACTCACATGTTCCCAAGTACAGACTGCTAAGAGAGCCAGTGAAACAATTACGAAAGCAGAGAAAAGAGAATTATACATTTTTTTATATGATATTGGAGTTTTTTGTGACAATTATAGAGGATTATGACTGCCTGAAAAATTAAATAGAAAGGTCATTTTAATAACCTAAAATTACAAAGTAATTTGTGCAGTCTTGTTTAAATTATTAATGATACTGAAGTTTTCAGTTAATCTAGTCTTGCACATGTGTGTGCTCATAGTAGAACTTTCTGTACAAATTAAGCTAATTATATCTTTCACCAGTAGCTGTGATGGTTACCAGCGTGGTTTAAAAGCACATTGAATGATCAGTGTACAATCCAGTACAAAGGAGGTGCACTGTGGCTCTAAGTACAAGCATCTAGTACCTTTTACATTCCATAGGAGAAAGATCCCTTTTTGTCTTTTCTTACATACGATTGATATGGCTATACTTCAGTGGAGGCTGGTATGTGTGTTAACTCACAATATTGCTGATTTGAATTATATTATTGGATGTGAAGCTCACTACTTTGGCTTATAAGTGTGTTGACAATTTTTGTATGAAAGATATCAAGGCTGAAAACCTTCACTACTGCCTGGGCCATTAAGTTGGTTCTGGTCGCTTAACCACTTCAATACCAGGCACTTAGAACACTTCCCGTCCAGACCAATTTTCAGCTTTCAGTGCTCTCACACTTTGAGTGACAATTAATCAGTCAGGCTATACTATATCCAAACAAAATTGTTTATCATTTTTTTCTCACAAATAGAGCTTTCTTTTTGTGGCATTTAGTCCCCGCTGGGTTTTTTACTTTTTTGCGATATAAGCGAAAAAGAGCAAACATTTTGAAAAATAAACACTTTTGTTTAGTTTCTACTGTAAAATTTTGCAAAAAAGTCATTTTTCTTCATAAAATTGCGTCAAATGTATACTACATATCTTTGGTAAAAATAACCCAAATTAGTGGATATTATGTAGTCTGTGTGAAAATTATAGAGTCTATCTACAAGCTATGGTGCAAATCACTGAAAATTACTTACATCTGATCACACCTGATGTACTGACGGCCTATCTCATTTCATGAGACCCTAACAAGCCAGGGCAGTACAAATACCCCCAAATGACCCCTTTTTGGAAAGTAGACATTCCAAGGTATTTGTATATTAGAGTGCCTCAATGGTTACAATTAATTATAGTAAATGTTCCACGGTACCTCATCAAAAATTGTAGTAAAAAGGGGGAGTAGGGGTCTATCGGTCCCCAACCAGGACCCCCACAGAGAGAGGAATTGTGGGACTGTTACGGTACCATAGTTATAGACACAAGGGTATATATAAAATTTAAAAAGTTTACTAATACATCATGTTAAAAACAACAGGGGAAAGAAAATGTATAACCCCAGACAAAGTACACTATTGTAAACATTGTTTACATTCCATACTGGTTCCCCATTAGGGAGGGCGAACATCAAGGTACAGTGTCACAGACGTTGGTGTTAGTGTCTCTCTACATGTTTCGTGGCCTTAATTGCCACTTCCTCAGGAGAGCATCTGTGACACATAAAACAATAATAAGTACATTTACACATACATACATTTGTACATTTAAGCATCATTAGGGGGAGGGGAAAGAGAGCATAATACAAGATATGAATATTAACACTGGGTTCCACTTACCAATGACTTTGACCACATCAGGGATGGGGCACCAACTAAATTGTTCCTGGTCGGTGGAGGGGGGGGGGGGTTTGCGTGGAATGGTAGATAGTAGATCTAAATAAATGGTAATAATAATTATAATAATAATTGAGTGTACGCTCTAAGGTGGGGGAAGGGAAGGGGGGAAAAAGGGGTGGGGAGGAAGGGAACACAGGGAAAGGAAGGGGGCAGGGGGGAGTATAAGGCCAAAGGATCAGTCCAAGTGGCAGGCAAAAACATGGCCGGTTAACAGGCTAAGGTTGGTGCACGTGGAAGTCAGAAACGTGGCTTAAAACTGCAAGCAAAGACATTGTTGGTAAACAGGCCAGGGTCAGTTAACATGGAAATCAGAAACGTGGTTTAAAACGGCAGGCAAAGACATTGTCGGTAAACAGACCAGGGTCAGATAATGTGGTAGCAAGCAAATGATCTACACAGGTATTTGAAATGGGCATATGGCAGTCTTTTAAAATTAAGGGGAACTAATATCTGATAAATGTGTGATAATATTTGAAACAATCTCCAATGCACAGGCGAGATTAGGATGGACATTGGGGACAATAATAGGTGGTATCTCTTCTGACTCCTCCTCTGGAGCATACACGACATTTCTTTTGTCATCTTCTTCTGGATTCTGTGGGGGGGATGGTGTAGGGAAAATGTTGCTCATGGAGTCGACTCACACTATCAGAGCGAATACTTCCTGGGGCGGGTCATTGCTGGTAAATGAGGGCAGTGACAATTTCTTCAATGTATTTGAGGTAGGTGAGGGATTGGTTTTTGGACGATCTTTAGTAACAGACAAACTAATTATACTTGGCCATATGGAAAAGGTGAAATGCAGCTTTCTTGTACCAATAACGGGACTTTCAGGTAGACAAATAGGGCTTTACCATCTGGTCATTTAAATCCACCCCCACATGAATAGATTGTAGTCTTGGACACATTCGGGGCTCTACAATAGGGCCACGTCTTCTCTGAATTTCCACCAAGGTGTCATGGATAGTAGAGAGGATGTGGGCATCTTTCTTGTCCCTCCACTTCATGGCCGATACCTCTTCATACCTTATGAATGTAGATTCCCCGTTTTGTAGTTTCTTGGTGACGAGATTTTGTGGGAAGCCCTTCCGGTTTTTCTTGAAGGTGCCACAGGCCAGGGTTGTTTCTCGATAAAGGTGGCAAAATAGGGGCAAGCTTGTATAATAGTTATCAACATATAAGTGGTGTCCTTTTCGAAACAGGGGGTATGCCAGCTCCCAGACAATTTTCCCACTGGTTCCAATACATGTGGGGCAATCACAGGGCTGGAACTGGGAGTCTTTACCTTCATAGATTTGGAAAGGTGTATACGTATCCAGTGGCTCGATCACAGTTTGTTCAGTTTTAAGCCATACATGGCTCTCTTGCTTGAAATGTACTGCTTGAACCAAAGCCGGCCAGTGAAATGTATGAGGGATTCCTCCACACATATGTTTTTATCTGGGATGAACACTGCCGCAAATCTCGGAGAAAAGGAATTAATTAGGGTGCGTATCTTGTACAATTTATCATGGTTGGGGTGATCTCGGGAGGGTACTGCGTATTATCGCTAAAATGCAGGAAACGCATAATCATGTTGTATCTTGTCCTGGACATGACAGTGGAGTATATTGGAATGTGCTGGATGGGGAGGGTGGACCAGTACGCATGGACTTCATTTTTTTTTTGTAAGCCCCATATTAAACGTAAGGCCCAAAAATAATTTTAATTCGTCCAGTGTCAGATGTCTTCAATTGAACATGCGGGCGTAAGATGAAGTGGGGTTGGCAGCAATAAATTGCTCTGCGTGGAGATTGGTTTGGTCCACCATACTCTGCAGCAATTTGGGATCAGAAAAACAAATAAAAACAATCCAATGGGGCAAAATTGGTAGTGTCGACCTGCACATCTGGCTGTGCAGTGAAATTGGCGATTACTACAGACCCTGAGTTGGCAGGCAACCATACAGGGTTTGCCAGGGCATCAGGAAAGAAGGACTAGGCCTGGACCCGGATTAGGGTTCTTTGGGTTGGGCGTGTAGTTCCAATACTTGTACTGGGCTCCTCTTCCTGGGGTCTGGCAATGCTGGTGGTGGGCAGGTCTTTGGACCTTGGTCCTGATCTTCTTATTCTTCTAGGAGGAGGGCGGTTTCCTCCTCTGAATCCGACTCTGATCCACTACCCTCTACTTGCTCATACTCCGAACTAGAATTGTATGATGAGTGCTCCCCGCTGCTCTCATCATCCGACATGGCAAGAATGTCATATGCCTCCTCAGGGGTATAGACTCTCTGAGACACGGTGGGCCTGGGTGACTGTACTGATGGCAGTACTGATGGGTGGCAGTATTGGTGGCGGACCTGCATTTAGCGGTACCGGTGGTGGTACTGGTGGCTGGCCTGTTTGGTGGTACCGATGGCGGTACAAGCGGAAGACCTGTGTGGCGGTACCTGTACTGGTGGTTAGCCTGTGTTTAGTGGTACCGATAGCATTACTGTGTGGCTGTGGCAGTAGCGATGGCGGTGCTGGTGGTGGGCCTGTGTGTCAGATGGGCTGTGTGACGGATCCAAATGGGCTGTGACAGATCCAGACTTCACTGCTGACAGGTTTTCTTCATTTGGGGGGGCCTGTGTTGTGCACAGTAATGTACAATTCAGTAGATAATACACTGACTCACTCACTGATACCTGCTCTGCTCTCTCCTCACACGATCGGTGTGTGAGGAGAAAAAGCAGGGATCACATTGTGACAGATTTTTGTTTACATTTGTGACCGGCTGTGATTGAACACAGCCAGTCACATGGTAAACAGCCAATTTCATTGTGGGCGCGCCTCTGGGATGGTGCATCAGGTGCGCATGTGGCACGCTTCTGTTTTCAACAAGCAATGTGATCGGCTGTGATTATACACAGTCGATCACAAGGTAAGCAGGCAATTTCACTGGCTATTTACCGTGATCGGTGACGGCTTGTGTCCGGTGGACACGAGCCGTCCACGATCGCCGCGATTCACACCCTCGCGGGCATGCGCTAGCGTCTTATCCGACAGGACGTCAACAGACACCCAGTCAGGATAATGGAGCCACCACCCGGCTGTCATTTTTCAATGGGTGGGAAGTGGTTAAAGGAGTGATATACCTTTAGTGCCATCTATGACTAACATGACTCCAGGAGGCCAATATTGTGCACTTTTTTTGATTTAGTAATAAGAATGTACTGTACATCATCTCTGTGCCCATTGTAGTGCTATCTCTTCTCCAGGTAAGCGACGCATCTGGTCATGGACATGATGTAAAGGGGAAAATGTGAATGATCAGACCAGGTCAACTTCTTCCATTGCTCTGTGGTCCAGTTCTGATGCTCACGTGTCCATCGTGGGTGCTTTTGGCTGTGGACACATGTCAATACCTGACCGTTCTGCGCAAATGCAGCCCATAAACAACAAACTGTGATGCACTGTGTGTTCTGACACCATTCTTTCAGAACCAGCATTAAGTTTTTCAGCACTCTGAGCTACAGTAGCTCTTCTATTGAATCGGACTACAAGGGCCAACCTTCACTCCTCAGTGCATCATTGAGCCATGGCCACACATAACCCTGTAAGTTTGCCATTTTTTTTTTCTTTTGACCACTTTTGGTAGGTCCTGACTACTGCAGACCAGGATAATTCCACAAGAACTTCAGTTTTGGAGATACTCTGACCCAGTCGTCTAGCCAATACAATTAGGCCCTTGTTAAAGTTACTCAAATCTTTATGCTTGCCCATTTTTTCTACTTTCAACACATCAACTTCAGGGAAAACATATTCACTTACTGCCTAATATATATCGCAACCACTTTCAGAAGCCATTTTCATGAGATAATCAATGTTGTTTTACTTTACCTGCCAGTGGTCATAATGTTATGGCTGTTTGGCATAGATTTAAGTTGGAGGATAGTCCTTGCAAATGGCTATTTTGAATAACTATTATATAGTGTTTTCTGTCCAGGGGATGATAACCCTATAAATATATATGCTAGGAGAGGAATGGTGGATTTGCTTTCAATAGGGTTGGTAAACCATGGTGATAAAAGAATATTAATGTATTTTTTGTATAACTGGTCTTAAAGTGATTGTAAAATCTTCCTTTTTTTAAAATAATAAACATGTTATACTTACCCACTCTGTGCAATGGTATTATAGCAGCCATGACCCTCCTCTTCTGGGGTCCTCTGTGATCTCCACTCCTCCTCTTCTTAGTGTGCCACCATAGGAAGTCGTTTCCTATGGGGTGCACCTGCAGGGCACTCTCCGAGCAGGACCGTGTGTGTCTATAGACACAGTGTGGCTCAGCCCTGCCACTTTCTCCCTCTTCACAGGATTTGATATACAGTAGCAGGAGCCAATGGCTCCCTCTGCTGTCTCTGTGCTGGCTGCAAACGGACACAGCACTGGATTGAAAATGGACTACGTATATAGGGTGTTGAGGGGTGTTAGACCTACTGAGACATTCTTTACCTTAATGCATGGAATGCATTAAGGTAAAAAATAGGTTGCCTTTAGAAAGTTCTGTGACTGGGTGTATTAATAAATGTTTATTTTAGTTATACTTTTGAATCCACTGTACTTCTTTTAGTGGTGTACATTGGGTTTTTGTTTCTTGGTATGAAAGTCACCACAGACTTCAGATAGGTAAGGAGGTTGGTAGGCCCGTTTTTGTAGTAGTGTTATAAAAAGCCATGCTTATTGCATCTTTTATTGGCTCACAGTAAAACAAACTTTAGGGGGCATTCGGTGGTAACATCTGTAAACTATACCTAGAGCGAGCAACACACATACAACCTGAGCTAGATAATCCTCAGTGCAATGTATGTAGAGGTATAGGGCCCAGTGCATGTCCAGCTTTCATACTGCTGCATATAGTGCCTGATGGGCCAATACAGCCAGTGCAAATGGGGCGCCTTCTACTGTTTATTGTAATCTTTATTAATGTCAATTAAAAGAATAAGGGGTCAAAACCTAGGGCCTCTTCTACATTTATGTCTCTGCTTATAACACAGCACATCTAAAATGTGAAGTCATGAGCATAACTTAGAGTGTTCTTCCACTCTTGCAGCTTCCCTTTTTTAGATGTTCTGTTCTGGATATCCCAGCACTGTAAAGTTCTGCTAGTTCCCTTTGTTTATGAGGGGCTGGGTGGCTGTGTAGATTGCCAGTATCAATTGTAATTAGATTTGTCTGTCCTAACAAAAGGACAAAGGTTTAGTAGCTAGGTGTTTTGGATTGTAAGTTGATGAGAGCTAGCTCATCCCGTCTTTAGGAAAGACTCACTTTGACATTGTTCAGGAATCCTTGCAGTCACCCATGACACCTTGTCCCCAGAAATAAGTATTGGTTTATTTGTTTTTTTAGGTATTCCATGTGAATGGGAACACATAACAAACATATAGTGGAGTTTCCTCAAACTTGACTGACCAAGTGGAAATACGCTTAAAGTCCACTCTGACATGAACATCAAATAACATTTCAAATTACAATGAACTAGGCAGCAGTACATAATTTTCTTAAGTCATGTTCTCATTTCCACTGATTAAATTCACGTTTTTAGCCCTTCAGATGTTTTAGGGTTCAGGACTTTGCTAAGCAGCCAGCGTGCCAAAAACTGAGTGATATTTACCCTACTAATAACATCTGCAAGATAAATATATTTGCTTTTGCTTTTTCCATCAGCTCAACAAAATGGCTTGAGGTATCAATATCCAATTTATTCCTACCCACGGCATTAAAAGAGCAAATAATATGGTTAGCCTGTTGCCAAAGCAAGATTTCTGTTGGCCTGTAAAAATATTGAATTTTATAAATTTTGTTTAATTAAACTTTATTAACCTTAAATCCATAACACAGCCTTATTGAAGCAAACAGAGCAAATCTGCAATGTTCTGAATGTCCATCCTTCATCAGATATTAAATCTGGAGATACATCTCTGTGTTTGTAGTAGAAAACAATTACTGAATAGTGAAAAACCCAAAGACACCATGTTAGAATAAGATATTCAAATGAACCTTAATTAAATTATGACCAGTAACCTATTTTCTAGATTTAAAGCAGTTCATACACAGACAAATTTAGTAGTCCTTATCATCTAAAGCTGAAGTGTCAAACTCAATTTCATTGCGGGTCAATATTATGGTTGTCCTCAAAGGGCCGTTTGTACCGTAAGACTATATAAATGTATGCAGGACTTTTTTTCTCAGAGATTAGGTGCAGGAACTCAACCACACCTCCCACCAAACCACATCAAATGATGGGTGTGCCAAATTGCATTAACAGTGGGAGGATCTTAAAGGAGCAATAAATACCAGGAGTGTGTTATGTGTGGAGTTCAGGGAGGCGCTATGTGCAGAGTCCAGAGGTGCGCTACATACAGAGAGCAGAGTTCAGAGGTGTGATACATATTCAGGGGTGCACTATGTACAGAGTGCATGGTTTAGGTGTTTACTATGCATAATGTGCAGGAATAAGCTCTCTTTCACAGGCTGTTCACATCTCACAACCACCCCCCCCTCCCAGGTGCGAGGGCCACATGAAATGGCCTTCAGGGCCAGATTCGGCCCGCGAGCCTTATGTTTGGCACATATGACCTAAAGCATGTGCAGACCAATCTGCAATAAATGTAGCCTTGAGATGAGCAAATCCGACAGATATGGGCATTCCTAACAAATGCCAACTGTGTATTGTTGAAACAATGGCCAACCAGGCAGATGCCTAAACGGTAAATTCAGTGTATGCTGAAGCAAGTAGGTGCTACAAATAGCCAGGAGGTTGACTATTATATGTATTTATGGTTCTGACAAACCCTTCCAAAGTCACCAGGAGTGAACTAAGCTCTCTCTTTGGTGCTCAATCCCAATATACACAGATATATACTGTATAGGCAGTTTTTTGGATAGAGTGTGGAAGGAGTGGGACTTTGTTTAGAGAAAAGCTGTAGAGTAGGAAGGGGAATATCTTCCCCTGCAAGGACAGTAATAAATCTCCATCTAAAGCAAAAAAAAAAAAAAAAAAAATGTTTTGTTGCTGTCTAGGGCCCTTCTTCCTGATATAGTATTTAACATGGATATGGAACATTCTATATACATACTTGTTAAAATTCCTTGTTGCTTTTCCACATAGTGCACCTGTTCTGGCAGTGTAAGGTATTTGAGATATTTTAAGGCCCATTAGCTGTCATAGTTAAAGGAGAATTATTGTCTGATCAGGGCCAGATTTTATACTATGCCACATACTGTAGGCCATGATCCCTAAGGGTGTCACAAAGTTGTCCAGGCCATTTTAAATGTGTGCTGGCAAATGCTACTTATACGTTCATAGAACTTGTCAGGCATACTGTACTCCCACCCTCCCTTTTCTTGTGCACATTTATTTTTATATTCAGATCATTTAAAGTTGGCCATCCAGAATTCAGCCATGTCTCCAGCTACTCCTGCTCCCTCAACTCCTCCATCCCAACCTTTTTATGTTCTGTATGGACATTGACATTGTGTCTTTGAGGACACATTTCTAGTTATGTTAGTACAATATGAATTGCGTTGCTGTGAACACAATTCTGGTTGTGTAAGTCTGGCACTGTGTCTCTGCAGATATGTTTCTGCTTGTGTCAATTACAGTGCCTTGAAAAAGTATTCATACCCCTTGACATTTTCCACATTTTGTCACGTTACACCCAAAAACGTAAATGTATTTTATTGGAATTTTATGTGAAAGACCAACACAATAATTGTGAAGTGGAAGGTAAAATGATAAATGCTTTTCAAAAGTTTTTACAAATAAGTATGTGAAAAGTGTGGCGTGTATTTGTATTCAGCCCCCCTAAGTCAATAGTTTGTAGAACCACCTTTTGCTGCAATTACAGCTGCAAGTCTTTTCGGGGATGTCTCTACCACCTTTGCACATCTAAAGAGTTCTAAAGAGTGACATTTTTGCCCATTCTTCTTTGCAAAATAGCTCAAGCTCTGTCAGATTGGATGGAGAGCGCCTGGGAACAACAATTTTCAAGTCTTGCCACAGATTCTCTATTGGATTCAGGTCAAGACTTTGACTGGGCCATTCTAACACATGCATATGCTTTGATTAAAACCATTACATTGTAGCTCTGTCTGTATGTTTAGGGTCGTTGTCCTGCTGGAAGGTGAACCTCAGCCCCAGTCTCAAGTCTTTTGCAGACTCTTAACAAGTTTTCTTATAAGATTGCCCTGTATTTGACTTCATCAATCTTCACATCAACTCTGACCAGCTTCCCTGACCCTGCTGAACAAAAGCATCCCCACAACATGATGCTGCTACCACCATGTGTCATGGTGGGGATGGTGGGTTCAGGGTAATGTACAGTGTTAGTTTTCCGCCACACATAGCGTTTTGCTTTTTAGGCCAAAAAGTTCAATTTTGGTCTCATCTGACCAGAGCACCTTCTTCCACATGTTTGATGTGTCCCCCACATGGCTTCTCGCAAACTGCAAAGGCGACTTCTTATGGCTTCCTTTCAATGATGGCCTTCTTCTTGCCACTCTTCCATAAAGGCCAGATTTGTGGAGTGCACGACTAATAGTTGCCCCGTGGACAGATTCTCCCACTTGAGCTGTGGATCTCTTCAGCTCCTCCAGAGTTACCATGGGCCTCTTGGCTGCTTAAGTAAAGAGTAATGCTCTCCTTGCCTGGCCTGTCAATTTAGGTGGACGGTCATGTCTTGGTAGGTTTGCATTTGTGCCATACTCTTTCCATTTTCGGAAGATGGATTGAACAGTGCTCCTCGAGATGTTCAAAGCTTGGGATTTTTTATAACCTAACCCTGCTTTAGACTTCTCCACAACTTTATCCCTGTCTGGTGTGTTCCTTGGCCTTCATGATGCTGTTTGTTCACTTAGGTGCTCTAACAAACCTCCAAGGGCTTTACAGAAAAGCTGTATTTATACTGATATTAAATTACACACAGGTGGACTCTATTTACTAGTTAGGTGACTTCTGAAGGCAATTGGTTCCACTAGATTTTAGTTAGGGGTATCATGGTAAAGGGGGCAAAATAGAAATGCACACCACACTTTTTAGATATTTATTTGTAAATATTTTTGAAAAACATTTATCATTTTCCTTCCACTTCCCAATTATGTGCCACTTTGTGTTGGTCTATCACATAAAATCCCATTAAAATACATTTATGTTTTTGGTTGTAACATGGCAAAATGCGGAGAATTTCAAGGGGTATGAATCCTTTTCCAAGGCACTGTATGTACTGATTGTGTCTCTGTGGACAAATTATAGTGGTATTAGCAAGGTAATGTCTCTGTGGACATGTTTCTGGTTGCATCACTATGGTACTTATTGTGCTTCTGCAGACATTTACTTAGCGATTTTAATTTATTAAGAAGTTATTTATTTATTTAAGTTGTTTAAGTCAAATATTTATCTGTGCCTACCCTGTATAAATTATGTAGAAAAACATAACATTTATGGTACCCAAAGTTGTATGGTGAAAGATACAATTTGTATAAATAGATCCAATCAAAGCATGCAGTGACATCAGTGTGTAAGCTGCACACTGATACAGTATATTTCGTCCAAAGGAACGTTTTCAGGGGACCTCTGAATATGTCTCATTGGATGAAATGCCTCAGGTGGAGCTTATATGCTGACGTCACTCAACTGCAGGCTTTTGGTTTGCATAGGCTGGTTATGTAAGTTTTACAGCTGTATTTGGATTTTACTTTGGATTTTTGTTGATGGTACTTTTATTAATAATAAAACTGGCTACACTATGAACCCTTTTGCCTAGCTCCTCGTGGGAGTTTTTTTTTACGACATCTTGATACTGCATTGTTTAATGAATGCAAAGTGATTCCTGGGTACAGACACAATATCGAAGCTGATTTTTGAGACCATGGTTAATTTGTGTGATCATGCTATATGGGCTACACATATTGTAGAAGAGAGTCTTGTGAGTGTCTAGTCCAATGGGTGTTGGTCCATACACTGGTGGATTTATGTTCAATCAAGATTGGATGGGGGAGTATTGATTACTTCTCAACACTGTTTTGATGGACTGGATATATGTAGAGACTTTTTTTGTGTCATTTGATTTGATTTATTATAGCACATTTTATTTTTCACATTACAGCTTTGTATGCCATAAATGTTATATTTTTCTATATAATTTATACACAGTGGCACAGCTTAATATTATTTACACTATATTCAGTAGGATTTGTATATCTGCCTCAACAAAAATAGATCAAATCTCCTGGGCTGTGGGCCTGGGTGGAATCAATGGTACTTCTGTACGGTTGCTACTGTATGGACAATGCACGTCCTGCTGCCTTAGACAACTTGGAGAAGTCAGAAGTACTGCAATGTAGAGAAGACAAAAACAAAAGGCGCGGGGCCTAGGGTAAAAGGTTTATTAAATGACAGAAGGGATTTAATGTGCACTGCTCACATTTAGTAAAAGAATTAAAATTATATCATGGTATTCCTTTCAAGATGTCCATATAGCACTACCCGCACCCTTTCAGACTGACGGGTCTGGTGGCAGGCTGACGTGTTTCAAGGGTGTTCCTCTTCCTCAGAGCCTTAGAGGGAAATAGTCTGATGTGCAAGTAATCCTATAGTGCACCAGGTGGATGGTATGACCAAAAGGGGAATAGTCCTTCATCACCGGTAGAAATGGTCCTTAATTCATCTCAGCGCACCAGATCAGACACCAAGATATATATATATATATATATATATATATATATATATATATATATATATATATATATACAGTATCTCACAAAAGTTAGTACACCCCTCACATTTTTGAAAGTATTTTATTATATCTTTTCATGTGATAACACTGACACTTTGCTACAATGTAAACTAGTGAGTGTACAACTTGTATAACAGTGTAAATTTGCCGTCCCCTCAAAATAACTTGACACACAGTCATTAATGTCTAAACTGCTGGCAACAAAAGTGAGTACACGCCTAAGTGAAAATGTCCAAATTGTCCAAATTGGGCCCAATTAGCCATTTTCCCTCCCCGGTGTTATGTAACTAGTTATTGTTACAAGTTCTCAGGTGTGAATGAGGAGCAGGTGTGTTAAATTTGGTGTTATCACTCTCTCATACTGGTCACTGAAGGCTCAACATGGCACCTCATTGCAAAGAACTCTGAGGAGCTGAAAAAAAATTGTTGCTCTACATAAAGATGGCATAGGCTACAAAAAGATTGCCAAGACCCTGAAACTGAGCTACAGCAAGGTGGCCAAGACCATACAGCGGTTTAACAGGACAGGTTCCACTCAGAACAGGCCTCACCATGGTCGACCAAAGAGGTTGAGTGCACATGCTCACCGTCATATCCAGAGGTTGTCTTTGGGAAATAGACGTATGAGTGCTGCCAGCATTGATGCAGAGGTTGAAGGGGAGGGGGATCAGTCTGTCAGTGCTCAGACCATATGCCGCACACTGCATCAAATTGGGCTGCATTACTGTCGTCCCAGTAGGAAGCCTCTTCTAAAGATAATGCACAAAAAACCCTGCAAACAGTTTGCTGAAGATAAGCATGGATTACTGGAACCATGTCCTATGGTCTTATGAGACCAAGATCAATGTATTTGGTTCAGATGGTGTCAAGTGTGGGTGGCGGCAACCAGGTGAGGAGTACAAAGACAAGTGTGTCTTGCCTACAGTCAAGCATGGTGGTGGGAGTGTCATGGTCTGGTGCTGCATGAGTGCTGTTGGCACTGGGGAGCTGCAGTTTATTGAGGGAAGCATGAATGCCAACATGTAATGTGACATACTGAAGCAGAGCATGGTCCCCTCCCTTCGGAGACTGGGCCACGGGGCAGTATTCCAAAATGATAACGACCCAAAACACACCTCCAAGATGACCACTGCCTTGCTAAAGAAGCTGAGGGTAAAGGTGATGGACTAGCCAAGCATGTCTCCAGACTTAAACCCTATTGAGCATTTATGGGGCATCCTCAAAACGGAAGGTGGAGGATCGCAAGGTCTCTAACATCCACCAGCTCCGTGATGTCGTTATGGAGGAGTGGAAGAGGACTCCAGTGGCAACCTGTGCAGCTCTGGTGAACTCCATGCCCAAGAGGGTTAAGGCAGTGCTGGAAAATAATAGTGGACACACAAAGTTGGGAAGTGAGCCATCTTTGAAAGGTGGTCAACCACCGCCAGGATAGTAGTGAATCCTTCTGAGGGAGGTGGATCCACAATAAAATCCATGGAATTTTTTTCCAGGGTTGTTCAGGGATGGGTAAGGGTCTCAACAGACCCCAGGATTTGGTGTGGGAGCCCTTGTTACGTTGACAGAATGTGCAGGAATTGACGTAACTTTTAAAGTCTTGCCTCCAATTGGGCCACCAGAAGGAACGTTGTACTAACTCAGAGGTTTTCTGTGTTCCAAAATGGCCTGCCAGCTTGTGGTCATGAAAGGTGTGTAAGACCTGCAATCTTATTGGTTGGGGCACAAAGATCTTGTTTTGGAACGACAAAAGCCCCTCTTGTCTTTCAAGGGAGGTGACTTCTGTTTCTGTGCACTGGGTAGAGGTCTGACTAATTGCTGTCCTTAGATTTGGTTGTATGAGTAGGAAGTTCTGTGCTGACAGGATTGTTCCAGGATCAGTACTTTCAGGAGTCTCTGGGAACATTCTGGACAAGGCATCAGCTTTTCCCTATCCTGGAACCTGGTCTGTAGGAAATATGAAAACTGAACCTGCCGAAGAACAGTGCCCTTCAGGTTTGCTGGGGTCTTAATCGTTTTGCTATCCTGAGGTACTCCAGGTTATTATGATCTGTGAAATTCATGATGGGGTGAGCAGCCCCTTCCAGTAAGTATCTCCACTCTTCCAATGAATATTTGATGGCTAATAATTCACGGTCACCGGCATCATAATTACTTTCAGGGGGGCTCATCTTCCTGGAAGCAAAGGCTACAGGGTGTAGAAGTGACTCTGACCCTTAGTGTTGGGATAGAACAGCTCCTGTAGCAATTTCTGAAGCATCAACCTCCAACACAAAGGGAAGCGCTGGATCAGTGTGCTGCAGTATGGGTGCTGTGGTGAATAAACTTTTATGGTTCTCAAAGGTGGTTTGGGCTTCAGGGGACCACTGGAAATTACTTTGCTTGCGGGTTAACTGAGTGATAGGTGCAATGATTGCAGAAAACTCCTTAATAAGCCATCTGTAAAAATTGGCAAAGCCAACAAATCTTTGGACTCCCTTCTTATTGGATGGTGCGGGCCATTCTAAGATTGCCTTTATTTTCTGTGGATTCATTGCTATGCCTTTGGTGGAAATGACAAAGCCCAGAAACTGGATGGTTGTTTTGTCGAACTTGCACTTTTCGGCCTTGACATATAGTCCATGTTGCCTGAGGGTAGTGAGGACTTTCTTCACATGAGTGTGATGGAGCTCCACAGTGGCTGAGAGGATAAGAGTGTCATATAAACAATAACAAAGTCATCAAGTAATTCTCGAAAGATGACATTTAGTGTTGGAATGTGGCGTTGCATAACCCGAAGGGAATGACCAAGTACTCATAGTGGCCAACGTGGGTTCTAAAAGCCATCTTCCATTCATCCCCTTCACATATTCTAATTAGATTGTAAGCTCACCACAGATCTAACTTAGTAAAGATCTGAGCTGTTCGGAACCGTTGAAAAAGTTCAGGGATGAGAGGGAGTGGATAACAGTTCTTTATGGTGATTTTATTAAGATCTCTGTAATCCACACAGGGCCGGAGGGTGCCATCTTTCTTCTCAACAAAAAATATTCCTGCTCCAGCAGGGGAAGAAGACCGGATGAAAACTTTTTCCAGGTTCTCATCAATGTAAGTCCGTAGAACCCCCAGTTCTGTTTCAGACAATGGGAATATTCTTTCAAAGGGGATTTCAGCTCCGGGTAACAGTTCTATAGGGCAGTCATATGGCCTGTGTGGGGGTAAAGTATCAGCCCCTTTTTTGTCAAACACATCCATGAATTCCTGGTATACTGAGGGAATGTCAGAATGTGCACTGGATCGGGACTGGAGCGTTAAACAGGTAGCAGGGGTATCGTTGGATGGAACAAAACAATGCTGTGTGTAATAGGCCGATGAGAAGGTAACTTCTTTTTTCCTCCAGTCTATTTAGGGGTCATCGGCTTGTAGCCATGGAAGTCCAAGTATAATGGGAAACAAGGGGAAGCTGATGATGTCAAAGCATAAATACTCCTGATGGCCAGAGTCTGTGATAGTGAGTATTGGCTGGGTTTCTTGGGTGACTGGCCCTGAGCGGGGCAAAGAGCCATCTGCCAGATGAATTTGTAGACTGTCTTTCTTGTTTTGTAGAGGCACACAGATACTATTGGCTAGGGTACTGTCCATAAAGCAACTGCATGCCCCGGAGTCACCAATTGCTCGGAGCCGGACCTGCTCTCCCGCCACCTGTAGGGAGACAGGGAGAATAACGTGAGCTACAGAGGGGCCAGCAACTTGGAAGTTCATGGTATGTTGTGACTGAGACTGAGACTTATGAGGTCTGATGGGGCAGGTGCGTAGGAAGTGGCCGGCTCCTCCACAGTACAGGCATAAGTTGAACTGCCTAAGTCATTGCTTCTCCACCAGTGTGAGAGGAGAACGGACCAGACCTAGCTGCATGGGTTCATCCTCCGGGGCCGTAGTGAAAGTCTGAGCAGGTGGAGCTGTGTGAACAGGCGGAATCTTGGGCATCATCCAGGTAGGTGGAATGGTTCGGAGGCGCTCTGATTGTGGCTCCCGCAGGCGTCTATCTAATTTCATAGCCAACTGGATCAGGCCTTCCAGAGTAGCAGGAGATTCAACACAGGCCAGCTCATCTTTGAGAGTCTCTGAAAGGCCCTGGTGGTATTGGTATTTAAGTGTGGCCTCCTTCCAGCCAGTATCGGCGGACCACTTCCGAAAGTCCACAGTATAGTCCTCAACAGGATGTTTTCCATGTAGCAAGTTATGCAAGATGGCTTCAGTGGTAGCAGAGCGCTGGGGATCATCGTAGAGCTGGGCCATTGCTTCAAAGAATGCCTCTATGGAGTTCAGCATGGGACTCTTTTGTTTCAACAGGTGGTGTGCCCAGGCCTGGGGTTCCTCGGATAACAAAGAGATGACAAACCCCCCTTTCACAGTCTCTATAGTAAAGGTTCTGGGCTGAAGGGCCAGGTACAGCAAACAGGTGTTCTTGAAAGCCTTGAACTTCTTGCGGTCTCCCGTGAACCCCTCAGGAGAAGTCTCTGGGTTCAGGAGGTGGTAACATCATGGCGGGAACAGCACGGGCCTCATCAGTGGAGGCTGTGGCAGAGCTAAAGGCTGGGTGTTGGTTGAAGCTGGAGATACCGTCAAGTGTTGTAAACAGCCTTCCAGTTGAAAATAGCCATCTTGCAGTCTCTGAACAGCCTGAGTGAGTGCGGTGACTTGTTGACATAGTGCTTCTAGGGGCGAATCATCTCTGTCAGCTTCCGACATGACTGGATCGTACTGTCACATACCTGATCCGAAGCTGATATGCCGAAAAAAGCTCCCCTTGTGGCTGAACGCAGTGCACCTCTGGAGTTGAGACAGAGGCTACAGTGCATAAAGAAGCACGGGTCACCAGTAGAGAAGGGTGAGCTGGAACTGCAGGAACCCCTTTTGTTGCCAGGGGTTTAGACACTAATGGCTGTGTGTTGAGTTATTTTGAGGGGACAGCAAATTTACAATGCTACACAAGCTGTACACTCACTACTTTACATTGTAGCAAACTGTCATTTCTTCAGTGTTGTCACATGAAAAGATATGATAAAATATTTACAAAAATGTGAGGGGTGTACTCACTTTTGTGAGATACTGTATATACACACACACACACACACACACACACACACACAGCGTATTGAGTGTACAGTATATATCAGTGCATTCGGGGGTGTACGGTATATAGTACACTACTTGACGTGGTGTCTTAAAATATATACAGTCTAATATATATATTTATGGTCGTGGCCCTCTGACCGTAGATAGATGTGGATCACATAAACACGCAGCAAGACTTACAACATAAATAGACCTGAGGTGTGCCTTGGTCATCTGGTCGGTATGCCAAGAGAAGGGGGCATACCCTATATAAGTAATGGGTAATAATGGAGAAGAATGTGCTGAGAAAAGCCCTGAAAAAGGGGGATGGGAGGGAGGGTATCGTGCACTGGAACCGACAAAGAGCCTGGAGAGTGAGGGTGCTTAAATACCCTCCAGGCTCCTCCCATAAATTCAGGCCAGCCCACTGACCTTCCTACTTATAGTCGTGGCCCTCTGACCGAAGATAGATGTGGATCACATAAACATGCAACAAGACTTACAACATAAATAGACCTGAGGTGTGTCTTGGTCATCTGGTCGGTATGCCAAGAGAAGGGGGCAAAAATATGCAGTTTAGGGAAGTAGTCCTTAATTGGTACAATGATCGATGAGCAAGCTTGGCGAAGGCTTGTGCCATCTCCAACTGAGGCTTTGGAATGTATCTAGCCAAGCAACCGGACTACAATCTGCCTAATTAATTGATCACATGGTCTGATACTGCATGCTGAGATGCTGCTGAAGCTGTTGTGATCTGGAAGGAATGACCGGAGTACCGGCAGGGGTCGAGGCCAAAGTTTGGACAGTGATTCTGACATGCCTGATGAATTGGTTGCCACTTGATGGGCTGATAGGGAAAGGCAATAACGGGCTAGAGTCGGAGTGACTGGGTAGGCTAGTCGGTAGCTAGTCAAGCACCGCAACTGGGCACCAGGAGTTTATAGTCCGGAAGAGGCTGATGTCGACCCTGGGTCTGATCTGATGGGTTTGGGGACTTCTAGGTGATGGACGTAATAGTTTGGAAACTAGTTAAGTGGCGTTTGTATGATAACTGGCTGCTAGTGCCGCTGACGGTGAATGTGTTGGGCCACAAAAAGAAACATAGTAGGATAGGTAGATGGCCGCTTGAATAACTAGACTGGGCTGAACCCCGAACACGGATTGTGCGAGGACTTTAGACATGTCTCTAAAGATGGTGCTTGTGATGGGCAAGCGTTTGCCCTTAGCCGTTTCAATCCATGGTTAGGTCAGCTCCAGGATACTACTGAAAAATGAGCCAAAATTGAAATGTGATCACGCATCCGCTGCGATTTGCTTTGCCTTGGATATACTTACAGGAATATTGAATGGTGGTTCGAATGGGGAGCGACTTGGCTACCTTTGTTTACGTTTTTGGCC
>BLSH010134661.1:159259-188014 GCA_018402905.1 Glandirana rugosa
GGAGAACAAAAAAGAGTTCTGGCTGAACTCACAGTGGCTGTGCCTTGAGAAAAACGGTGAAGCGACCGGATGCGAAGGGTGAGACACTACAGACAGTCGGTTAACCGGTGTGACGTTTACCCACGTGGTTACACCGGTGTTCAACGGGGAAGTTGGGGGGTGGTGGAGTCCTAAGGTGTGGCCGAAGTAGTGAGATGGAGAGAGGTGAGTGTTCACGCTTTTTTTTTTGTTTTTTTTTTAGAGGTCAGTCGTTGGGAGCTGTTTGTTCGCTAGCTATGGGACGATGTCCGGTTTGATCTGTTTCCTAGACACTAGCCGGGAAAGGGGCTGAATCTTCCAGGGTTTGGAAGGTTACTGGGGGAAAGGGCCGATCACAGATCCTTTGTCTAGTTTGGCCTGTAGCAGGGTATCGATCGCTTGTTTGTCGAGGGTTGCTGACTGGAGATTTTTTTTTTGTTTTTTTTTTCGCACTTGTGAGTGGAGAGAGGTAGAGTGATGAAGCCGGTGTGGAATCCTGAGGTGGTGGGGGGTTGAAGGGGCAACTTGTGGCCACATTGGTGCACCCATTTGCAGTGTGGCCAATTGGCTGACAGACATCACAGAGTGGGAAGCGTAGGCCAGCGAAGTGGCAAAAAGAGTTCCGTGTCGGTGACACTCAAGTCGGTCTTGAGAAAAAACAAGAGGGTATGTGTCAAAAGGGGGTGTGGAAGAGGGGAAACGGACGGAGTGGGATACAGAAACGAAATTACATGCATAGATAGAGCCGAAGGTGTTCTACAATCATAGAACACTGTATAGTGGAAATTTAGAAAACTCAAGAAAGTGCGTGGCACCCGAGGTGAGCCAGGAGGTGACTGGCCAGGTAACCGATAGCTCGGGTGCCTGTCTGTGCTGGGCACAAACGTGTGGAATAGAGCCCCAGGGCATGCTGGGGCAAGCAGCTGGAGTCTGGTACAGCCTATGTAGGAATGTTTCGGTCTGTAGATTTATGACGCATGCTCGGTCTGCTTAACTCTTGCACTGTCAGCAAGTTGATGTTCAGCGACCTTGTCTGCGAGGTGGAGAGTCGGTCTCCGAAAAGAGAGTGTAATGCATAGACATATGTGACAGTAACTAACGCCCAACCTTAGTATGCCGAATGGTGAATGTAGAATCGAAGATTTAGTGACAGAGTGCTGCAGAATAATGTGACAGAAAAGACCCGTGAACTACACCTGACTAACGCTCTATCATTAAGGTCCTGGTATGGATCGAACCTGTAGTAGGAGTGACATGAGTGGAAAAGTCATCTCTCTTTTATTTCCCTACATGGGCTGTCCCACCCTTGTTATGCGGGTGGCCCTGATGAAGAAGCGATCCCTACGTTGGGAGGGGTTTTCCCTTTTTTTTTTTTTCGGGGAAAACATCCAATCTGATGCAGGATGCGACCTGAACTTGACTGACCTAAGGAGAAATGACAGAGAAAACGATGAGTGGCCCATATGTTAATGCCACTGGGGACGAGTGGCCGATTAAGTGCCACTAAAATGGTGTGTGGCTGATTGTGTGCCACTGAGAATGTGCTTGTAATGGGGTGGTGTTTGTCCTTGCTCAAAGCGATTGCGAGGGATTGGTGATGATGCCTGCTTGCATCGGCTGCGAGGAGTTTATGTAAATGTGTGCTCGCAGTGATTGAGGGGTATTATGTTGATGCGTGCCCGCAGTATTTGCGAGGAATTTACGTAAATACACGCATGCAGCGATTGTAAGGAGTTTGACAGTGAGTGTTCGCCGTGATTGCGAGGGGTTTGCGATGATGCGTGCTCGCAGTGATTGCAAGGAGTTACAAAATATGTGTTTGCAGCGATTGCAAGAAGTTCAAGTTTGAAATGCATGCTTGCAGCGTTGCGGGGAGTGTCAAACGTGCTGGCAGCGATTTGCAAGGCGTTTAGTTAAGCATACTTGCAACATTTGTAAGAAGTTTGTGTTTGTACATGCTGACAGAGATCGCAAGGGGTTTGTATAGTTACGTGATTGCAGCGTTTGCTAGGGGCTTAAATGACAACACGTGCTTGCAGCGATCGCAATGCCTGCTTGCTGTAATGTATGGAGTAACACGTACCTGTGCTTCCAGCGATTTGCAAGACCCTTGAATGCATGCTTTCAAGAACCTGTACTGATAAATTGCTGCAATTTGCAAAATTGACCTATAGATAGGTGAAAGATGAAGATAGTAAATAGCAAGGGGGGTGTATTGTGGCCAAACTAACCGTAACTGTGCTTGGCATGGAACTTGAACAGATGCCATGGATCGATACGAATCGGTAGTAAGGAAAAAACACAAACCAATACGAAATGGTAGTGGGTTTTAACAAAGAGTGGGTCGACTTAACTACATGTGAACTGATTTGCTTCGATGCAAATCCGTGGTAGGAAATAACATGAGCCGATGCAAATCGATAGATAAATTGAGGATAATTAGCGGCATGACACAAACCGATTCGAATCGGCAGAACACTAACATAATTAATGCAAATTGGTAGTAGGAAATGGCATGAATAGATGCGACTAGGTAGTAGGAACTGATATGAACCGATGCGAATCGGTAGTAGGAACGGTCATGAACCGATGCGAATCGGTAGTAGGAACGGTCATGAACCGATGCAAATCGGTAGTAGGAACGGTCATGAACCGATGCGAATCGGTAGTAAGAACGATCATGAACCGATGCGAATCGGTAGTAGGAACGATCATGAACCGATGCGAATCGGTAGTAGGAACGATCATGAACCGATGCGAATCGGTAGTAGGAACGATCATGAACCGATGCGAATCGGTAGTAGGAACGGTCATGAACCGATGCGAATCGGTAGAAGGAACAGTCATGAACCGATGCCCCTTGGTGGTAGGGACTGATATGAACCGATGCGAATCGGTAGAAGGAACGGTCATGAACCGATGCAACTAGGTAGTAGGAACAGTCATGAACCGATGCGACTCGGTAGTAGGAACGGTCATGAACCGATGCGACTCGGTAGCGGGAACTCACATGAACCCATGCGACTCGGTAGCGGGAACTCACATGAACCCATGCGACTCGGCAGCAGGAACTGACATGAACCCATGCGACTCGGTAGCGGGAACTGACATGAACCGATGCGACTCGGTAGCAGGAACTGACATGAACCGATGCGACCCGGTAGCAGGAACTGACATGAACCGATGCGACTCGGTATCAGGAACTGACATGAACCGATGCGACTCAGTACCGGGAACTGACATGAACCGATGCAACTCAGTACCGGGAACTAACATGAACCAATGCGACTCAGTACTGGGGACTGACATGAACCGATGCGACTCGGTACCGGGGACTGACATGAACCAATGCGACTCGGTACCGGGGACTGACATGAACCGATGCGACTCGGTACCGGGGACTGACATGAACCGATGCGACTCGGTACCGGGGACTGACATGAATCGATGCGACTTGGTAGCGGGGACTGACATGAATCGATGCGACTCGGTAGCGGGGACTGACATGAACCCATGCGACTCGGTAGCGGGGACTGACATGAACCCATGCGACTCGGTAGCGGGAACTGACATGAACCCATGCGACTCTCACATGAACCCATGCGACTCGGTAGCGGGAACTCACATGAACCCATGCGACTCGGCAGCAGGAACTGACATGAACCCATGCGACTCGGTAGCGGGAACTGACATGAACCCATGCGACTCGGTAGCGGGAACTGACATGAACCCATGCGACTCGGTAGGGGGAACTGACATGAACCCATGCGACTCGGTAGCGGGAACTGACATGAACCCATGCGACTCGGTAGCGGAAACTGACATGAACCTATGCGACTCGGTAGCGGGAACTGACATGAAACCATGCGACTCGGTAGCAGGAACTGACATGAAACCATGCGACTCGGTAGCGGGAACTGACAAGAACCCATGTGACTCGGTAGTGGAATGACATGAACCAACATTAGTAATAGGAAATGACATGAATCAGTAGTAGGAAGTGGCGTGAACCAATGCTAACCGGCAGTAGAAAACAACACGAAGCGCTGAGAATCGGTAATGGAACAACATAAACCGACATGCATCAGCAATAGGAACTGACATGAAGCGATGCGAATTGGTAGTAAGAAATGACTTGAATCGATGCGATTTGGTAGTGAAAAACGGTATGAACTGATGCGAGTCGGTAGGAAGGGTAACCGATCGGGAAGATAACATGGACTGGGTAAACAACATGACCGGTATGAATCGATAACTAGGTACATATTGGACTGTGGTAAGTATCTGACATGGATCGTTTGTGGGGTAGGAAATGCACCAATGCAACAATCGGTAGTCAAGAAAATAACATGAATCGATCTAAATCGGTTGAAGGGAAGGCATGAACCGATACGAATCGGTAGATAGGGTAAAAACGAAGAGAGTAAGTGACATGGTCCGATGCGACTCGGTGTGTGTGATGCATCCGATACAAACCGTTGTGACTAGGCTCAAATCAGATTGTGGTGAGTATGCAATGGATTCGGTACAAATCGATTGTGAGGTGAATGGTATGATCGATACAAATTGGTTGTAGCATGCGTGAAATTAATCTAATACGAGTTTGAAATGGCTTCAACTGAACTCCAACCACCCAACCCCCGAGGCTAATTGAGTGCAGCCAAGGCCCAGGTGGGTCCAACTACCCCTCAATCAGCCACAGAAGCTGTGCAAACAATACATGCTAATCACCCAATGGATGCGATGGCAACCACCATAGACAGTGAATGCTGTGAGCAACAAAGCCTCCATGGAGTGATATTGGATAACGGCCGACAGTGGCTCGAGGCTTGGCTCTGCGCATGAATCATAAAATAGGCAGAGGGAAACTTTCAAATCTACCATGCCTGTGCTGTATGATGTCAGGACACGAATGACAACAACTTGGAGGCAGCTAAGTACAAAAGGAGACGCAGGATAGGAAACATAATGAATTGTAACATAGCGTATGAAATGAAAGGATTCGAATCCTAGCTGCAACAGCGAGCGAGCTGGTAATCGAATGCACAGACTCAAACATGAAGTGAGCTGGGGAGAGCCGGCCCAGTAACATGTGCTATCGTGCACTGGAACCAACAAAGAGCCTGGAGAGTGAGGGTGCTTAAATACCCTCCGGGCTCCTCCCATAAATTCAGGCCAGCCCACTGGCCTTCCTACTTATATATATATATATATATATATATATATACACACACACAGCGTATTGAGTGTACACTATATATATATATATTCCTCCTGTCCATAATCTAGAATGATATTTTGTATTTAGGGCACCACCTACACACAAGGCCCATTTTTTCTGCACCTGGTTTACAGGGGCATGCCATAACAATTTTTAAACTAATTTACAACAGCAGGGCCCGTTCCTGTGCCCAACAAGAGTACTGCACGGGGTTACAGTGTTCTGGCACCGCCAACACCCAAGGCCTAATTTTTCAGCACCTTTTTGACTGGGGCATGTTATCACAATTTTTAAACTAATTTACAACAGCAGGGCGCGTTCCTGCACCCAGCAAGAGTAACTGCAAGGGGTTACAGTGTTCTGGCACTGCCAATGCCCAAGGCCCAATTCTTTGGCACCTGTTTGACGGGGGCATGTCATCACAGTTTTTAAAATAATTTACAATAGCAGGACCAAAATTTTTAAAAAAACATTGCGTGGGGGTCCCCACCAAAATCCAAACCAGGCCCTTCGGGTCTGGTATGGATTTTAAGGAGAACCCCGTGCCAAAATAAAAAAAATGATGTGGGGTCCCCCCAAAATCCAAACCAGGCCCTCTGGGTCTGGTATGGATTTAAGGGGAACCCCGTACCAATTTAAAACAAAAAAAATTATTTGAGGGTCCCCCCAAAGTCCAAACCAGACCCTTATCTGAGCATGCAGCCCTGGCATGGCAGGAGGGGGTGGGGATGAGCGATCGCCCCCCCCTCCGAACTATACCAGGCCACATACCCTCAACATGGGGAGGGTGCTTTGAGGCCCCCCCCCCAAAGCACCTTGTCCCCATGTTGATGAGGAGAAGGGCCTCATCCCCCACAACACTCTTGCCGGTGGTTGTGGGAGTCTGCGGGCGGGAAGATTACAGGAATCTGGAAGCCCCCTTTAATAAAGTGCCCCCAGATCCCAACCCCCCCATGTGAATACATATGGGGTACATTGTACCCCTACCCATTTACCAAAAAAGGAGTAAAGTGGTACAAAAAAACAAGAGGCAGTTTTTGACAAGTCCTTTATTGTGTAAAATAGCGCTTCTTCTTTCTTTCTGCATCTTCTCCTGCCCCGGTCCTTCTTCTGGTCTTCTGCTTCTTCTTTCTGTCTTCTTCCTTCCTCTCTTCATCTTCAATCTTCATCTGATTCTTCTCCCTTCTTCTTCCACCACCCCACACCCCCCCACTGCCGCAGCCGTGCAGTCCAGAGGCGTCTCCTAGAATGGGCAGTCTGCAGTCTGACATTTATTTTATAGGTAAGGGGCAGGCCACCCAGTGACGTAACCGAGTGAGCCTGCCCCCTTCTGATGTCATTCATTGTCAGAGGGGTGGGTTACCCATTTACATCACAGGGTGGCCCCACCCCTTCTTCTAAAAGAAATGTCAAGCTGAAGACCGCCCATTCTGGGAGACATCTCTGGATGGCACAGCTGCGGCAGCGGGGAGGTGAAAGAAGAAAGAAGAAGAAGATGAAAATTGAAGACAAAGAGAGGAAGGAAGAAGACTGAAAGAAGAAGCAGAAGACCAGAAGAAGGACTGGGGCAGGAGAAGATGGAGCAAGATAGAAGAAAGAAGAAGATCTATTTTACACAATAAAGGACTTGTCAAAAACTGCCTCTTATTTTTTGTACCACTTTACTCTTTTTTTGGTGAATGGCAAGGGGTACAATGTATCCCATACCTATTCACATGGGGGGGTCAGGACCTGGTTCCAGATTCCGATAAGTCCCCCACCCACAGACGACCCCCACAACCACCAGCAAGGGTTGTGGGGATGAGGCCCTTCTCCCCATCAGCATGGGGAAAAGGTGCTTTGGGGGGACCTCAAAGCACCTTCCCCATGTTGAGGGCATGTGGCCTGGTATGGTTTGTAGGGGGGGCACTCGCTCGTCCCCCCACCCCCTCCTGCCATGCCAGGGTTCGGATAAGGGTCTGGTTTGGATTTATGGGGGGGACCCCTACGCCATTTTTTTTAAAATTTGGAACTTTTTGAAAACATTTTGGTGCAGGGTTCCCCTTAAAATCCATACCATACCTGAAGGGCCTGGTACGGACTTTGGGGGGACCTCTAGGCAATTTTTTTTTATTTTGGGAGGGGTTCCCCTTAAAATACATACCAGACCTAAAAGGTCTGTTATGGACTTTGGGGGGGAACCCTACTCAATTTTTTTTTTAATTTCGGAGCGGGGTTCCCCTTAAAATCCATACCAGACCTGAAGGGGATGGTATGGACTGGGGAGGGGGGGGCAACGCAATGCTTTTTCAGTGATTTAATCTATATTGCCGGGAACTGTCAATACATTGCAGCCACAGGTGGTTTTAAATGACAATTTTTCCTGTACAAATGTCATTTTGCTCTGGCATTGTTCTAAACATCACAGAGGTGCGCCCTTTTACAAGCAGACTAAGGGGGCACCCCCCCCCCCAGGCACGATATTTAAAGGAATATTTATTTTTTATTGTTTCACTTTAAGCATTATTATCACTACTCCTGAAAAAAACTTTTGTTTTAAAAACTTTTTTTGCATTGATACATGTCCACTAGGGCAGGACCCAGGTCCCCATACACTTTTTAGGGCAATATACGGCGTTCGCACACATTTTTTGCCTGTTCGCAAGTTTGGTGCGAGCCAAACCAGGGAGTGTTCGGCCCATCCCTAATTTTGAATAGAGGAAGAGAAACACCTGACCAGGCTTAATGCTGTGTATACAACATTAAGCCATGTTTTTGAGCGTTTTGCCAGCGTCAACGTCAAAACAACTCTGGCGCTGGAGCTTCAGCATGCGCTGGTCCTGGGATTTTTTTACAGCTTAAAAACGCCTATGCCACTTACAGCTCAAAAACATCAGTGTGTGTATGAGGCCATTGAATAACATGGAGAGGCGTTTTTAAGCTGTAAAAACAGCTCAAAAACGCGTCTGTAAAAACGCCCATGCGTATGAGGCTTTATAATCAAGGACAGAATTGTGGCGATTCCGCCCGCGATTCAAATCGCCTAGGTGTTGATGGGGCCTTATATTTTGTTAGGGTGGAGACAAAATTGCATTTGAGGCAGGGGGGACCAAGAAAATCTTTGCCCAGATTCCAATCAATATTAACCACTTCAGATCTGCGCTATAGCCGAATGACGGCTACAGCGCGGACCTACTTTGCCGGGGCACCGTCAATTGATCTCCACCCCTTGGTGCACTCCCCATGCGCCCTGACGGCTACTGCCAGTGCGCTCTTGCGCCAGCTGCATGCTGCATGAGCATGCCCGCGGGTCGGGCGGACTCGGTGTCTGCCAGCGACCCGCGATCACCTAATACAGAGGTAGAACTGGGAAAAGCCAATGTAAACACGGTGGTTCCCCTGTCTGTCAGGGGACATAACAAAGATCTACTGATCTGTGGTGTTTACAAATAGTTGGGGCTTCCACTATTTGACTTATGAAATTGTCTGGCATAACATTCAAGAAATGACGACCATCACTGAGTGCGCAGTTTCCTTTGCCTTATCAATATCAGGACCAGCCCCTTTAGCAATGTCATCCCTCAAATTCACTATCAAATCTCTCTCTTCACATAAAAACACAACCCTTCCCCTCTTCTATCCACCCTGCCCTCCCTGATACAGGGAGTACTCCTGGACAGCCACAAGCCAGTAATGTGGGCTGTCAAACCAAGTTTCTGATATTCCTATGAAATCAAAACCCTCCTCATATAGCAGAAATTTTAGTTTCTCCATTTTATTACTAAAATAATTTTGTACACATGCACATTTTATCCTTGCACAGTTGTTGATGCCCTTTAGGTTTAGCATGCCTGCTAGGCTTGGAAACTTAAGTTTCTCAATCATCTGTAATCTGCACCCACTGACTTCGCCTAATACAGAGGTAGAACGGGGAAAAGCCAATGTAAACACGACGGTTCCCCCTTCTATCAGGGGACATAACAGAGATCTACTGATCCCTGTAATCAGGATCAGTTAGATCTGTTATGTCCCTGCCAGCCCAGCCTACACACAGTTAGAACACAGTGAGGGAACAAATTTAACACCTTGATTGCCCCCTGCAGTTAACCCCTTCCCTGTCAGTGACATTTATACAGTAATCAGTGGCTATTTTTAGCTCTGATCGCTGTATAAATTTCATTGGTCCCAAAAAAGTGTCAAAAGTGTGCGACATGTCCGCCGCAATATCGCAATCCTGATAAAATCGCAGATCGCCGCCATTACTAGTAAAAAATTAATAAATAATAAAAATGTCATAAATCCATTCCCATAGTCTGTAGATGTAATAACTTTTGCGCAACCCAATCAATATACGCTTATTGGGATTTTTTTTACCAAAAATATGAGGAAGAAAATATATCGGCCTAAACTGAGGACTAAAATACATTTTTTTTATTTTTTATGGGATATTTATTATAGCAAAAAGTAAAAAAAAATGTTCTTCTTTCAAAATTGTCGCTCGTTTTTTGTTTATAGTGCAAAAAATAAAAAACGCAGAGGTGATCAAATACCACCAAAAGAAAGCTATATTTGTGGGGAAAACATGATAAAAAAATTTTTTTGTTGTTTGGGTACAACGTTGCATGACCACGCAATTGTAATTCAAAATGCAACAGAGCTAAAATCTGAAAATTGGTCTGGGCAGGAGGGGGGTTTATGTGCCCAGTAAGCAAGTGGTTAAAGATGACCCTGTGTGTTTGAGCTTCGGGTGCACTCCTTAATGCAATAGGCTGCGCACAACTATGATTAGCACCACATTTGCTTTTCACCTATCTGCTTGTACCATTCCAAGCAGTAGACTGACCTTAAAAAATAAAAACATTGATCTGGCTATAACATGAAAAAGTTATTTGAAAACTTTTGTTTATTATACCCTTGCTTTTCCTTTAAAACATTTGGCGGATTTTTTTTTTTACACTCCACAAAAAGTGCCTTTCATATTTTTTTTTTTAGCTGCCCCTATCTCAGTCTTGCAATTCTTATTGTACTCTTTGTAGCTTTAGAATGCAGATAAGGACCCTTCGCCTTATATTTTTTAAAGGACTGTTTTTTTCTTATTAATATACCTTTTTATGTTCGCGTTGGGTCAGGTTTGACTTTTGATCATTTATATTTGTTGTTCAGTGGAATTCACTGACAGATTTTGTTATTTAATATGACCTTAGAGTGGATGTAAACCCTGTTCACGAAATTTGAGCTGGGCACATATATCTACAGTGTTTTCTCTCTTGGCTTTCTCCTGCCCGTTCTTCTCTTATCAGCATGATAACTTCTGACAAGTTCTCCATCAACTGTGATAAAACCAGGCTGAATTTTGTGTCAGGGCTAATCTATAAATAGATTAGCAGTGAGCTTGTCTATTTATAGCACAGCTCTGCCTTTTTCAGCTTTCTTCCTTTTTTTGTGGAGAGGGGGTGTATGCCTTTCCTCCAATCAGCTGTCGCACAATGTATGGCAAGGATCCACACCCACAGGTGAATCAGGAAGAGAAAATTCTAACAGGATGAGCACTTTCTAAACAGAGCGGCTTGATATCGCAAACCGCCGTCATATGTCGGTGGCTGCAATATCTCTCACTGTGAGTGCGCGCCGCCGGAGGCGCGCTTGCGCGCTCACTGTGTTCGGGAGGGGGGGCCAGGGAGCAGGTAGGATGGACTCGATCACCACCGGCTACCCGCGATGCCTCCCCGCAGTGAAAGAACGGAGGTCCGTGTAAGTAAACACGGATCTCCTTTCTGTTAGAGGGGGAAGGGCTGTGACCACAGGCTTCCTGTATATGGAAGCCGTGATCACTCCCTTCCCCCAGCCAGGGCAGCCCACATACAGTTAGAACACGCCCAGGGAACACAGTTAACCCTTAGAGCGCCCCCTGCAGGTTAACTCCTTCACTGCCAATGGCATTTACACAGTAATCAGTGCATTTTTATAGCACTGATCGCTGTATAAATGCCAATGGTCCCAAAAAAGTGTCATAATGGTCTGACATGTCCACTGCAATATCGCAGTACCACAAAAAATTGCAGATTGCTGACATTACTAGTAAAAAATAAAAAAATAAAAAAAAACCCCAGAAATTAATTCTCATCATCTGTAAATGCTGTAAAAAAAAATGCCGATTGCAATTTTTTTTACCAAAAATATTAGGAAGAACATAAATCAGCCAAAACCGATGGAAAAAAATGTTTTTTTAGATTTTTTTTTAGATTTGTATTTTAGCAAAAAGTAACAAATTTGGGGGTTTTTTTTGCAAAATTGTCCTTCAGGGGCTGAAGTGGTTGAAGTGGAGGTCCTCCGCCCGCCGCCGCCCCTTTAAAAATTAAAAGTCAGCAGCTACACATACAGTAGTTGCTGACTTTTAACTTTAGGGCACTTACCTGTCCTGGAGTCCAGCGATGTTGGCACTGCCACCAATCTTTGGATCGGCTGGTTGAGTGCTGCCGCCGCCATTGAACTTAAGGGAACCCGGCGGTGGAGCCTTTTCGGCTTCACGCCGGGTCCCTACTGCGCATGTGAGAACCGCCGCTGCACTTTCCCACTGGCCTGTGGTCAGAAGAGGAGGGAGGGGGAGGGAGCCGGGCTGCTGACGTCAAATGTGACACCTGGAGGGGGAGGAATCCTGCACTTCCATATCACCATCCTCCTCTATGCTGGCAGTTACAGTTAACAAATCTATTACAACAGCAGTTGTTGGGAGTGGGGATGTTGTGACAAAAGGCAGCTGGCCTAGGGGAAAACAAAAAGTATTCATCCAAAGTTTGCAAAGAGAAAAATCAAGAAATGTATTGCACAGATGCAGTGTGCATTCTGCTGCCATACCTTCCCCAGGTAAGCAACTCACACTCACCTGTCCATCCATATGATGTAAAAGGAAGGGTGATTCATCAGACCAGTCCACCCTCTATTGATCCATGGTCCAGTTCTGATGCTCATGTGCCCGGGTGCTTTTGGCTGTGGACACAGGTCAACATGGTTGCCCTGTCTGACCTGTAATACACTGTGTGTTCTAAAACCTTTCTATTGGAACCAGCATTACCTTTCTGAGCAATTTGAGCTACAGTAACTCTTCTATTAAATTGGACTACATGGACCAGCCTTCACTCCCTATGTGCATCATTGAGCCTTGGCTGCCCATGACCCTGTCAGTTGTTTGCTAGTTTTCCTTCCTTTGCCATTTTGGAAGGTTTTGACCACCACAGACTGGGACATCCCACAAGATCTGCAGTTTTGGAGTTGCTTTGACCCAATCGCCCATCCATTGCAATTTGGCCACTGTCAAAGTTGCTTAAATCCTTATGTTTGCTCAATTTGTCTGTTTTCAACACAACAACAAATATTCACTTGCTGTCTAATATATCTCACCCACTTTCAGGTGCTATTGTAATGAGCTAATCAATGTTATTCACTTTACCTGTCAGCAGTCATAATGTTAACACTGATCTGTGTGTGCATGTGTATATACTGTATACAAATATATATTGATGTTGTGGAGGTTTTTGCTCAGTGGTAGGGCTTCCCAGTGAGTTCAGTCCACTCCAGAAATGATATTCCAGGTCTTGCTGGCCCACTTTTATTCATAAAATGGACATAAGTTCACACAGAAAATGAGTATCCATGCAGGGCTTTCCACCATCAGCATGAACATAAATGATATTCAGCCTCATGGTCTCTCTAACAGCGTCACTGCTCAGGCCTTTTGCCTTGGTCCTCCAGACCACATCTCAGTGCTCCTGTACAAAGACTGTACCTTGGCTCTTTTTTAACTCCTTGCTGCTCTGTCAATAGCTGCACATGCACCGTGCAGACATACACACTGTGGCTGCCCTGTGCAGCCTGTCGGACTCCTCAGTAAGGATTGGGGTCCCCCTAAACCCCTATTCAGAGCCTTCCTGTCTCTCCAGTGGAGACCTGAACTGTTGTCAGGCCCTAGATTATAAGGGCTGTGAACACCTGCACACTCAGCCTGCTGGTTTCTGGCAAGACCTGGACACAGGATTGGAGACTCTGTTCCTCATAAATCACTTTAGACAAAAACATTTCTAGATGTTCATGTAACTGATTCTCAGCAATAATTCAGCACAAATACTGTCAGTATTGTCTTCATAGGCTTTCACACAGGGTGTGCCTGGACTCCAATCTGGGGGTTGGTAACCCGTTGATTGCAATCTTCCCATCAATCGCAGGTGAGGGATAGACCATGATCTTTCCTTGTGGCCTCCTGGAACCTGGACAGGAGCGGCAGTTGAAGCAGCATTTACACAAACCAATCTGTATTTTCCTCCTGAAGCATCTGAAAGTAGGCTTCTCCTCCTCTCCCTCCTGCTGGCATTCAGCTGCCACAGGAGAAAAATACAGAGGTACCCCCACTGCCCCTCCTGTCCCTGTTCCCTCTGGCCAGGTCCCCCATGTGCTCCCCTGGTCGCCCCTTCCCAGTAGCACTGCTGGCTTTCTCTCCTCTTCTCTCCTGCCAGCTGCTGTAGGGGATTGTTGCAGGATGGAGAGCGAGGAAGGGGCCAGTAAATTATGTATTTATATTTACTTTTCTGAATGAGTGAGGGATCACTCTGTTCATACATAACCAAAGCAACTAAAGCATTCCCTTTCTCTATCATAAAACCCTAATATTTCACCAAAGCCATCCAATGGGGATCCTACAGATTTGTAAAAAAAAAATGGAAAAAATAAAAACATATGTAAAAAAATAAAATATTAAAAATAAAAAAAATACTACCACTGTCCACTGCCCTACTGAGAAAAGCTCTGCCCTATTGACACTGTCCACTCAGCAATCATTATCAATAAAGTGGCTCCAGGTTCTGCAGTGTTTAACATTCCCTTAGGAAGGGTGGTGGGGGCACTAGTAAAAAACAAGGCTAATTGTGCATACATAATAAGTGTTGATCAATTAAAATGTACATTGTAAAATATTTGTTTGCATTCATTTATAATAGTATACTTGTTAGTATGTGTATGTATATATATATGCACACACATGTGTGCTTGAGCTTTCGGGTGCACACCCTAATGTAAAAGGCTGCACACACATATGATTGCCCTACATACAATTGGTTGCCAGCAGAGGTCCAAGAGCAAAATAAGAAACTACTTTTAAATAAATCAGAAAACATGCAATAAGCTGAGTTGAAAAACACTTTCAATGCAAACTTTAAAGCAATATTTTAAAACACTTACAGAAGATACACTATATTTTTTCTTGAAATATCTGTGCTGTGTAGGTTGATATAACAGTTGCTTGCTTCTTTTGGCTTTATTTCTATGCTGTAAATGGCTGGCATTATTTTCATCCAAGGCAAGAGAGAGCCGTGGGGCTCTGTCGGACTGAGGAATATTTAATTCATGTTGAAAATGTCAGGGCAGAGTCTGGGGCTTCCTTGCCAATTCCAGGAAAAGAAAGAAGAAGGATTTAAGGATATAGTTATGCATGTTCAAGGATTTTTTGTGCCGGCTGGTCAGCACCGCAATTAACCCCATAACCACTCTAAAAAAGGGCCTCATTTATTCAAGTGTCTGGAAAAAGAATGTCCAGTGTTGCTGAGGCAACCACTTGTATTTTTGCATCCATTTTCGCAGGGATGAGAAATAGAATCAGGTTCACTGTGCAACTTCTGGTGCCTCCCTGATAGATGATGTTAGCTATTCCTGTGGCACTGTCCAAAAATCCTTGTAGGGTGGCCTTGCAGCTGAGAGGTCCAGTTCTAAAGGGACACTCAGATAAAGGCAGAAGAGACCCCCACTGGGACTTTATCAGGGAAACCAACTCATCAAGAAAGGAGTACAGAATAAAATTGAAACAATTATTAGTTCCTTTAAAATGAACCCACAACAAGGGTTCCAAGGAGAGACATGGACAGTAACAAGGTAAATATACAATTGTGAATAATTACATTCACTTCATACATTTAAGTAATGGGTATGACAGGGAATTTGAACAGAAAACAGACAATATGACCTCTGTACTCTGCCATGGGAGGGCATGGAGAACCCAACGTATTTCGATGATGAATCAATCTTCAGATCTTCCTCAGGGGTAGGTGGTCATAGCATTATAAACAAATCCTCATATTGTACAAGGCAAAGACAGGTCTACATGAGTGTGTACAGGCTAGATGAAACCTCTATCTCAATCCAAAGAGGAGGTAAGATGAGAAGACTAAACCTTGTAATTCTTTTTTAAGAGCTATTCAGTACTCTTATGGTCATATGAGTCTCTAGCCCGTTAAATAGCTACCAGGAAGACACCCACAGTCTTGGGATCAAAGGTATAGAGGGCCTGTACGGGGACTACCGGACAAGCATCCGGAAAAAGTGTCACCAAGGTGAATTGACTCAACGGATACCATGAACCAAAATGGTTATGCTAGTCCTGAGATAGAAGGGCCGGGGTCCTGTATAGCAGATGCTCACTCCTACCAAAGTAGGGGGATATCCATGTCTCTTGATGTCCAGAACATTAGTGATCCAGAGTCCTCATGTGGAGGTGAGGGACACTCAAATTGTTCTGAGCTGCAGGATATTGATCAGAAGTCAAACTTCTTCTAACTTCCAATTCTGCACAAAGAGGACTCCAGGCCAGCCTAACAGGCTGGCATCTATCATGGGCACCTTCCAAGTAATCAGAAGACAGTACAATGTATTACCCCATTTCCAGTGCTAGTTTGCAAATTGACCTGGTTTTGGTAGACAGGTGTAAGGGCAATCTAGAGACTGAGTCTGCTTGACCTACACTGCCAGAATTTTAAGGAAAACTGGGCATACAGTGCTGTTTCAAAGGAGGCTACCTCATGCACAAGTGAACTGATGGGTGGGAGTGTCTGAATGTGGGAGTGGAGAGACAGCAGCTTGTCCAGGGGTAGGTAGACCATGGAAAGTGCTGTTTCTATTAGGCTCAGATGCTCTAAGCGATGAGTCATATCCAGTGCTGATTGCTGAAGATTTAGGATCCAACCAAATCTCTGCAGGGTCTGCAGTTTATTGGGAACAGTGAAATGGTTTTACTAGAAACTCTGGTTTGACTAGAAATCCTGGTCTTTCCTCTTCTATGACAGTGACTAGGAGCTCAGACAGTGGGAGCCCAGAATGCTCAGTGGGGCTTCAAGCTGAGCAACAACAGGTTTGCAAGCACAAATCATCAAAGTGGAACATGCATGTACACAAGCAAATAAGGATGCTGGGAAGGCATTCTAGCTGTCCCAGGTCACATCCTGGGGACCGGCAGTGACACAGAAAAGGCACCAAAAATAAAATTAAAAAGTGATTTTTAAGGAGTGAACTCAAAGCAAAAAAAAAACAATAAAAATAGCAGGGCGTTCCCCATAAAATCGATACCAGACCCTTCCTTGAGCATGCAGTCTGACTGGCCCGAAAATGGAGAAGCAGTGAGTGTATGTTTTACCCCTCAAGAACAATAACAGGCCACCGGGATGTTGGGTCTGTGGGGAAAGGGGACATATTAAAATCTAGAAGTCACCTTTACGAAAAGGGGACCCCTAGATATACTCCCGCCCGGTACATCAATACATGAATAAGTAAGGGGTATATAGCACCTCTTGTTACTCATTCACAAAAAAAGACAAAGTAAATAAACACACATACATATAAATATACATTGACAAAGCCCTTTATGAACTTCTTGTCAACCACGTAATGCATATATTCAGTGGCAAGAAAGATGAGCTTTAACGCACAGCCTCTGCACATATGCATTCACAGTGACCTCACAGTGCACTCACTGCGTGTTTTATAGCACACCAACCAAGCCATCAATGACAGCTCTTAGTCACGGCTGATCATAAGCCAGTAGGATAGGCTACTAATCATGTAACCACTGTAACAGCCAATCACAGCAGTCACCAGAGCAGGTTTCCCCATTGGCAGATTTCCCTTGGCCTCCCTTTCCTGTAGCAAATCAAAATTTTAAATTTCCCATTACTTTCTCTAGAGAGACAATGATAAGTAAGACATTATCACATTTTATATAAAGCTAAAACAAAAAGTTTTGGCTTTACATAGACATTTTTAAAAAATAGATACTAAAAATGACAATGGCTCAGAGTCAGCAAATGGTACAGCTGACAGATACTCGGACGACTTTTTGGTAATGCCAGGTTACTTTAAAGCAGTCAGTCAGGTTGAAAAAAATAGCACAAGTCTATCAAGTTTAACCAACAGAGAAAAAAAAATACAAAACCTCAATATACAGATTCCCATATGCTCAGTTGATTTGCAGTATTTTACAGTAGATTTGCTATATTGCCAGCCTGTGAATAATTATTACTGTAGCAATCTTAACCGAAAAAGCAGGAACACATTGCTCAGAAGAAGGCCATGGTGGTGGGGTAAAATTGCCCTTAAAGGTTGATTGAGTATAGATTTTCTTGCATTGTTAAAGGTAATTAATAGATGATTTTATTATCTGGTCCTAATATCACAGGATTGTCTAGTGAGTAACCACTAGGTGGTTATACGAGAAACCAATAATTGTAAAATGTGTCACATTCTAATTATGAAGCAATAATAGGGTTACCCGGAATCATGGACTTTATAGGCACAAAAACAAAAGTTTATAAAAGATTACAAACCAACTTTATTGATATTAACCAAAATGTGTAGCGCTTAAAATTGTGAATAGTTTATGTCCATAATAGACAATATAGATCCAAAGTGTCCTCAGTACATTAGTCCATATATATATATATATATATATATATATATATGATTAAATTATATAAAAATGTCTTCCACCACGTGTATTAACATGCATATAGTTGGCCTTCAATTCTTCATGAAGCACCCTCGTGCACCTTACACCACCACTGTATTAGGATAGGGTACTCTTACCAGAATACATGATTCTGCACGCTTGAAACTATTTAATGGCACCAAGGACAGACCACGTCCTGGGAAGTCAGGATAGACATCAATCTCCCCGCAGATGGTACTTCCACAGATGATAGTATGTCCAGAGTCTTATAGGGCACCGAAGAAGGGACACCAACTCCAGAATATAGCCTCCAGAAGCAGTCACAGTGTACCAGGTGCAGCCTGCCAAGCATGACCCATTCAAGTGAAGTGAAGTGTGTGAAGTAAAGTGTGCAATGCACACTTGAATGGGTCATGCTTGGCAGGCTGAACCTGGTACACTGTGACTGCTTCTGGAGGCTATATTCTGGAGTTGGTGTCCCTTCTTCGGTGCCCTATAAGACTCTGGATATACTATCATCTGTGGAAGTACCATCTGCGGGGAGATTGATGTCTATCCTGACTTCCCAGGACGTGGTCTGTCCTTGGTGCCATTAGTTTCAAGCGTGCAGAATCATGTATTTTTATATAATTTAATCATATATATATATATATATATATATGGACTAATGTACTGAGTGAGGACACTTTGGATCTATATTGTCTATTATGGACATAAACTATTCACAATTTTAAGCGCTACACATTTTGGTTAATATTATGTTTACAATTTAGGGAAGTTGTGGTGTTAGCTGCTTTAATTTCACTTGTTTTCACTCGAGATAGGTTAGCACAATACTTTTATTTTTTCTTTGTCAACTTTATTGATACATCATTAAAACACTGAGCTCAGTGAGAGGTCTGAAAACCACTCTCGGTACAGCAAGATATCAATTAATTTCAGTTTCTAAGCCTTCCAGCTTTAAGTAACATATTCCGCACTTAATAGCTTATCCTTCAGTTAATAGCTCAGCTTGACATGTTTCACTGAGATTCGCTTCTTCAGGAGCTTCTTTGGGTGCTGAGTCACTTAAAAACATGAAAAATCAGATGCATCGACGGAGAGAATAACATTGGCATGGTATATACAGGTTATTGTTCACTAATTAAGG
Organism: Glandirana rugosa; assembly: GCA_018402905.1. Taxonomy (NCBI): domain Eukaryota; kingdom Metazoa; phylum Chordata; class Amphibia; order Anura; family Ranidae; genus Glandirana; species Glandirana rugosa. Next base: position 178,385 of record BLSH010134661.1, read on the forward strand.
TATGTCATCAACCTAAAAGAGAGGTAGGGGAATGGGTTTTTTTTTCAGAATCATGCTTACAGCATCTGTCTGATGCTGCATCTGTCCCCCCGCTGGCTCTAACACTGAGAACCAAGCAATCAAACACCACAGATCGCTCGGTTCTCAGAGCTCCCTGAGCAGAGAGCTCATGACTGTCAGTCACTGGCTCTCTGCTCTGCCAAACACCCACTCACTGGAGCGCTGGGCTGTGGAGGGGGCGAGAGGGGCTGGCTCTCAGTGACTCGCTGAGGGGCTAAGCCAGGTGTCGATCCAGGCATGTGGACAGATCCTGACCAAATGGTCATGGTCTTCCCTTGAGCCTGGACTGGCTCCGTGATGTCAGCCAACAACAGGGGGCTTCAGCCTGCTGTCTGCTGAAAATGGGACACAGGAGTGCAAAACTAACTGCACTCCTCTGATCCACAGGAGAGGTACAGCCAAACAAGCTTTGGCTGTACTTTTCCTTTAATTATCTTATCATAGTAGTCTTAATAGGACCTATAAACAGTATTAATGTGGTTATCAAGTCTATTTAAAAAAAAAAAAAAAAAAAACACCTGCAAGAGAAAGGCATAATGAGCTAGTATGCATCGCATACTAGTTCAATATGAAATGCTTACCTTAGAGCGATGCTGTAGCAGCGGTCCCCAAGCACTGCTGTGACCGGCAACATGCTGTGTCCGTCGTCTTCCGGGATCCCGGGCGCTGATCAATCATAGCGCGGACTCCAGTGCTGTGATTGGCAGGAACTGCGCTGACATCACTCCCGCACATGCACACAGGAGCCATCATTTACGGCACACTTAGTGAAGAAATGGCCCAGTAGGGCCATTTCTTCACTGCGCATGTGCCCATGATGTCGGTACATGCAAATACAGGAAATATCTCCTAAACGGTGCAAGAGATATTCCTGGGACCTAGAGGAAAGCCTGAATATAGGCTTACCTGTAGTTTAAAGTGGTTGTCATGACCTGACAACCACTTTAAATAGTCCAACTGAGAAGTACAATACTTGTCCAAATCATAATGAAATGGTGGGTAATAAACACTCCATGCCGTAACAGGAACCATACTGGGCCATTTAAGGTCCTTCACTTGGCTGCTACAATGGCTTGCTGGTTGGAGCCTAGTATACTGTAGGGGCCCTTATATGTCAAAACAGTATGATATAAGCAGCTCAAGCTGGTAAGGGACAGCCAATCTCAGTATAAACGTGTGTCCTCAGAATACCATCTGGCCCTAATACAAATCTGAAATATAAGCTCGGAGGGAACTTTAATTTATGTAGGATAAACAGATGTCACAGCAAACATGTATACATGTGACAGAAAGATAGACGGATGGGTAGATGGCATTAAGCATCCCTGTCCCTCCCTTTCCTTTTTGATATGCACTTACTACAGATTGTACTGTCGACAGAAAGCCTATTGCTTTCATTATTTTACACACAGCTTCATTGAAGCATTTTCTGTTATTTAATTTTGCAACACAAATCTCTCACCCTGACTGCCCAAACCTAATCCACTTATCAGAAATCTTCATCTATCTGTAGAAGTGAAATATCGGTCTTATTCTGGCATTTGAGACAATTCATACTGAAAAAAATGCAGATCTAGCTATTTTATCACACAAACTGCTACTAGCACAACGAGAAGGGAAAGAACAATAGGTGAATAAAAATACACGACAATATTTATAGGTCAAACTTCCTTAACTTCATATATTTTCTGCTTTTATAGCTATCCATCAAAAACCTGATTGCTGTTTTGTGCTTACTCTAGAAAAGCTATATGAAGGCCTCTATAAATATTAGATGATAGTTGCCTAATCTGGCCCATTTAAGACAGATCTGGCAATGATCACGCATATGGTGGCCTTCAAATTTCAGCAGACAGTGTCACTCTTAGGGCAACAGATGATGGCCCAGATAGAATTAAATGTTAAGGGGGTTTGATGGGCCAGATGGGATTGGTGTTATTTCCTTGAGTAAAGGCAGACCGGCACTAGTAATGATTGCATGCCCTTGAATATTACAAACATCAAAAGTATACCTAAGATGTTATCGTTGGCATTTGGTGTCTTCATTATGTTGTTGCTTATTTGTACCTTGAATATATGTTGCAACCTCTTGCTCATTTTTTAAGCATCATGCATGACATATTTTGGATGAATTAGCTAATTAGGGCATATTTGCCATTGCCTTCCCCTTTGCATTTCTGCAGTCCAGGGGATTTGTATGTTTGGGATCCATGGATCGTGGATATGGTAAGGGAATCCATGTCGATTATGTCCTGATAGCTTACCATAAATGCCTTGTGAGCTGTGCTTGTCTTTAATGTTTTGTTAATATTCAATTAAGTTCTTTCATATTTTGTATATATATAGGTGGTGTTTACAGCTTTATCACTGATTTATATATTTTTTGTTGACAACCTGGGGGGGGGGGGGGGCTATTTAGCATTTTTATTTTTTCAGTCATGGAAGAAGGTGCTTTGGTATGTTTTTCATGTTATTAATTTCTACCTTTTGACTCTACTATTTTTTTTTTTCATTTTGGAGGTAAGCCTAGAGCAAAGTGTGAACTGGTGTCCTAGTGTTGTTTCAAAAATGTTGCTATTGATGGCATATTATAAAGAAATCCAAAAGAGCAAGAATTAACCAATTTCACTTTTCCAAACATAATGCAAAAATCCTACCCTAGGAAACAACTTTTTAATGAGGTAAAAAAGAGAAAAGAAAAGATAGGACATGTATTGAGAAACTATAAATTCTAAATCAGACTATAACCTTGTAAGGGTCCGCCCGGCGTACTTCGCTTTGCTCTGCAGGGGATCGCTCCGTTGATCCCCACTGAGCAGACGGATGACAGGTCTGCCTCCATTCACTGTGCAGAGACAAATCTGTCAGAGCCCCACACTCCTCTATAGGGAGATCAGATGAAAACGGACCGGCTGATCAGATCCCATCCAATCCCATCAGCCAAACGGATGGAGATTAGAGTCTCCATCAGTCTGGATTTCAGAGACAGGGTCGGATAGCAACGGGTTTCAGCAGACATGTCAACGCTGACATCCGTCGCTCTATAGGAGTGAATGGAGGGTCTGATCAGGTCCACCTGAAAAACTGATAGACGGACCTGATCGGAAAGCCTGCACGAAAGGGGCTTAAGGCTGGATTCACACCTAGGCATTTTTAGTGTTATTTGCATTTTGCAGATTTGTACTGTAGTCCACTTAACATGGTTTCCTATGGAACACGTTCTGCAGTGCAAATCAGCACAATGCAAAAAGCACTAAAAATGCATAGGTGTGAATCCAGCCTTAATAACCCATCGAACAGAAGAGAACTGAATGGTAATTTTAGTATCCATTCTATATGATTTTTGATTGACATTCATGAGATGTATGTAGCAGGGAGCTGGTTATCTTACCTGCAGTATCAGAAGACACTCTCCAACATTGCTGCAGTGAGACTGTTTCCCTCTAGTGCCAGCTAAGATTCCGTGTCATCACATCCTGCCATTAAAGTGTTTACCACCAGGGAGCAAAGCATACAGGGAATTGCAGTCACAGGGCTCAAGCGGCACATTCGTTTGAACTGCTGGGGAATTACAACTACCAGCCCACTGGGAGTAAAGAACAGGCTGCTGGGAGAGGATATAAAAAGGCTTGTTTTTGCCTAGCTCTTTCTCTTAGGACGCTGGCCTGGAGAGTGTTGGAGAGTGCTGAGGCTGAGTTGTGGCCTGCACAAGAAGAGCTAACATGAGGCAGGAGAACAAAGTGGACTTAGGGGAGAAGTGCTGCCTCCCAGATCCATCCACTGCATTAATCCAGATATCCATAGCCAATCAGGGACATCCAGCGTGAGAGAGGGGGATCCCAGTTGCATATCCAGAGGAACGTGCAACAACGGGGTGGAGCATTCAAGTGTGAGGGGACCAGTAGAGTCACTAGAGGAGTCTGCCTGTTCCAGGACATTTGTTTGGGCCTTCATCGCAGGATTGGGTGAGGGGGCATTTGCCAATTTGCAGGAAACAAGGACACTGCACACAGATAGAGTTGTATGGACACTGTATACAGACATCATTGCTCTTCGTCACCTTACTGACACCTGTAGTGCTACAGGACATAAGGCCATTTAGATACAGAGACACTGTATACAGACACCATTGGCTTTCACCCTACTGAGGAAGATCTTGCATTCTTTGCTTGATAATCCTGGCCATTTGTGTTGTTTGGCACTGCTATTCAGGAGTTTGAATACACCGACAAGAGTGGCTAGCTGAAGAATCCAAAGCCTCATCTTCATTCCAAGAGACTGAAGTTATTGGCGCCATACGGGCATGCATACACATGTTCAGGGCTCTGTATATGCAGTGGGTGTGCGGGATAGTTTATCTGGGAAGTTAAGCCACTGAATATTGAACTGAGTAAAGTGTTTGTAGTTGGGCCTGTGGTGTCAGGGGACATAAAGAGGGTCAGTCTTCTGCTCTCCTTCTGCCTGGACTCATTCCCAAATTTGGGAAGAGGTAGCCAATCCAATGTAAAGTGTAATATTGTGATTGATTTGCCATTTAAGTGTGCCTCTGCTCTTGGGGACATTCTCAGGTTTGGAATCCCCTGCAAGCAGCCTGAATACAGTATTGAGCTATATTGCTCTTGATTTCAGTTATTGCTCTCCAGTTGCATTACTTATATATATACTGTTATTATCTGTTACCCTTTTCACAGAAATATTGCAGTAAAGATAATTTCTGTGTTTTATCATATCATTAGAGTTGAGCGAACCCAAACTGTAAAGTTTGGGTCCGTACCGAACTTTGGGGTGTCCGTGACCCGGACCCGAACCCGGACATTTGAAAAAAAGTTTGGGTTCGAGTTCTGGGTTCAGATATTTGATCACGCATGTTGAATAGCTGCAGGGCAGCCAATCAACAAGCGTTTCACTGGTTTGCCCTTAGAAGCCATCACAGCCATGCCTACTAATGGCATGGCTGTGATTGGCCAGTGCATCATGTGACCCAGCCTATTTATAAGCTGGAGTCACTTAGTGCTGCATGTCACATGCTCTCTGGGTAGTGTAGGGAGAGGATGCTGCCGGTGCTGTGAGGGACAGATTGCAGATAGATAGATAGGTAGAGATTACTACTACTACTGCTTTTAGGGACAGATTGCAGATAGATAGATAGTTAGAGAATACTACTGCTTTTAAGGACAGATTGCAGATCTCATCCTGCATTACAGAATGATCTGACTGGACTAGGTAGAATCTACTGCTTAGAGGGACAGATTATTGTTCTAAAATCATCTTCTAGTTCTTTAGGGTCAGGTTCCTGCTGTTGCTGTAAGGGACAGATTATTGTTCTAAAATCATTTTTCAGCCCTCTAGCACATTCCAGGACTCTTTTACAGTCATTTTTGTGCCGAAAAGTTCGGGTCCCCATTGAATTCAATGGGGTTCGAGGTAAAGTTCGGGTCAAGTTTGGTACCGAACCCGGACTTTTTTCTGAAGTTCGGCCGAACCCACTGAACACGAACATCCATGGGTTTGCTCAACTCTACATATCATGTGTATTTCTCATTGGTCATTGCACTTACACTATTGCCAGGTGTGCCAAGAGGGGCAGAGACTGTTATTGGGGTTGAGAGGCAGATTACGCAACAACAAGCTTAAGCGGCTCCTGCGGGGGATAGCGCTACATGTAGTTGGAATGGAATCATCTAAAAATAAGTGAATAATGAAAATTTCCACCAATAATTTACCTACTCTTTATTTGAGCTTGTATTCCCCAAGCTGTCTGCTAATCCAAGTGTATTTTATACTGGATTTTTTTTATTGCAGTCATACTCATTTTTAATTAAGAGAAATTTAAGTGCAGTCTTTCTCAAAGCTATCAGTCCAACAAACGGGGTATTAGGGAAGGTATATTTCTATGCATATGGCCATAAGCAAGAAGACCCCTGCCGCTGTATATACTCCTCAACGTTATGGGTGCTTTAACCACTTCAATACTGAGGGCACTTTTACTCCCCTCCTGTCCAGGCCAATTTTCAGCTTTCGGCGCTGTTACATGGTTACATAGTAGGTAAGGTTGAATAAAGACAATCCAATTCAACCTGTGTAGGTGCATGTGTGTCAGTGTCTATAATTATTTCCCATTTCCCTGTACTTGTGCTCTTTAAGATGCACATCCAAGAGTTTTTTAAAAATATCCATACTCCTCACTGCCATTACCGATTACACAAGAGAGTTCCACATCCTTATTGCCCTGACAGTGAAAAACCCCTTGCGCAGTTTAAAGTTAAACTGCTTCTCCTCCAATCTCATTGTGTGGCCCCGTGTCCTCTTATACTCCCTGAGCCTGAATAGTTTTTTTCCTATTGAGGTATTTGTAGATCGCTAACATGTTGCTATCATGTCCCTTCTTCAACCATTCTTCAGCAAGAATAAATTTAGTGCTTGCAGTCGTTCCTTGTAATTGAGAGTGTCTAGTCCCCTTATTAGTTTTGTTGCCCTTCTTTGGACTCTCTCCAGTTCCAGCACATCCCTTCTGAGGACTGTTGACCAGAACTGGACAGAGTACTCTAGATGGGGCCTAACCAGAGTTTTATAAAGTGGCAGGATTATCGTTTTATCCCTGGAGTATATCCTTTTTTTATGCACGCTAATATTCTACCAGCTTTAGTAGCTGCAGCTTGACATTGCATGCTATTGCTCAATCTGTCATCTACTAGGACATCCAGATCTTTCTCCATCCTAGATTCCCCCAGCAGTTCCCCCCTAGTGAGTAGTTTGCATCCATGTTTTTTTCCCCAAGTGCATTACTTTACATTTCTCCACATTAAACCTCATTTGCCATGTAGTTGCCCACTCCATTATTTTGTTCAGGTCATTCTGTAAAATTTCCATATCCTGATGTGACGTTATTGCCCTGCCTATCTTTGTGTCATCTGCAAACTCAGATTGAGCTATTTATCCCATCCTTTATATCATTTATGAATAAATTGAATAGAATTGGTCCCAAGACAGAACCTTGGGGTACCCCACTCACCACTCCAGACCAGTCTGAGTATATGTTGTTTATCACCACCCTTTGGACACACCCCTATAGCCAGTTTATTACCCAAGCACAAACCTTATGGTTCATGCGTGTAGACCTCAGCTTGTAAATTAAGTGTTTATGGGGGATTGTATCAAATGCTTTTGCCAAATCCAGATACACTAAATCCACAGGCCTTTCCCTGTCTAGATGGCAGCTCACTTCCTCGTAGAATGTTAGCAGATTGGTCTGGCAGGAATGACTTTCATAAACTCATGCTGATTACTACTAATGATATTTTCTTTCCTCAGTACATTTTTGGATATAGTCCCTTCATCCCCTCTAATAATTTACCCACTAGTGATGTTAGGCTTATTGGCCTGTAGTTTACAGAAATATGTATCTGCCCTTCTTTGAATATTGGTACCACATTGGCTTTTCTCCAATCAGCTGGTACCATTCCTGTCAGTATGCTATCCGCAAATATTAGGAACAATGATCTGGCTATAACCTGACTGAGTTCTCTGAGGACTCTTGGATGTAAGCTATCTGGTCTCTGTGATTTATTTTTATTAAGTCTTTCCTTGACTCCAGCCTCTGTCAGCCACCTGGGTACATACTGTGCTGTGTCACTAACCGTCGGTATACCCCTCCTTTTCCTGAGTAAAAACTGAGGTGAAGAAGGCATTTAGTACAGCTGCCTTCTCTGTGTTATCTGTAACCTTCCTCCCATTCTCATCTTTTTTGTGGGCAATGTGCTTTGATGTTGCACTTTGAATGACAATTGCGCAGTCATGCTGCACTGCACCTAAACTAAATTTTTATCATTTTGTTCGCACAAATAGATCTTTTTTTTGGTGGTATTTAATCACCGCTGTTTTTTTTTTTTTTTTTGAAAAAAATTGTTTCTGTTATAAAATTAAAATTTTGCAAAAAAATCATTTTTCTTTATAAATTTAGCCCAAAATGTATTCTGCTACATTTGTTTGGTGAAAATAACCCAAATCGGTGTATATTATTTAGTATATAGGAAAGTCCACAAACTATAGTATATATCTGAAAATCAATCATTCCTAATTATCAGATGGCCCATCTGATTTCTTGAGGCCCTAAAATGACAGTACAGTAGAAATACCCCCAAATGAGGCATGGTGTTTTTTTGAAATTGTAATTTTCCATCAGAATTTTTTTCTAAAATCATCCTCTTCCTGCCCACACTTTAGCCTAAAGACAGCTACAGTGCTGACCTAAATTGCCCAGGAGGGCATCCATGTGCATCATCCCATGCATGAGCTGCCTGCGGGGCATGCACAGCTTGCTCTGTGATCAATGAGACTCGGCTGATCACAGAGCGAAGTAAGGGGCCGATCCCGGCTCCCTACCACGTGATCAGCTGTCAGCCAATGACAGCTGATCACGTGATGTAAACAGCGCAGGCAATCTGCTGTTTCTTTCCCTCACGCTAAGAACGTGAGGGAAAAAAACAGCAGATTACCATCTGGAGTAAATGGGACATTGGTCCCACACACTCCAGACCCACTGCTGCTACGCAGTGCCCTCCAGTGCCACCTACCAGTGCCCACCAGTGCCACCTATCAATACCCACCAGTGCCCCCTATCAGTGCCCATCAGTGCTGCCAATCAGTGCCCATCAGTGCCACCTATCAGTGCTGCCTATCAGTGTCACCTACCAGTGCCTATCATTGCCCACCAGTGCCACCTATCAGTGCCACCTATCATTGTCCTTCAGTGCCGCCTATCAGTGCTCATCAGTGGAACTCAAAGAAACGGATCGATTCAGTCTGTTTTGTTGTAATTAGCTGTGATTGAGCAAAGCTAATCACATGGTACAGGTGGGCTGTGATTGGCCCTGTCTGTACCATGTGATCGAATTGACCAATCACAGCTAGCAACACACTTGTACACATTGGATGGCTTGAAAGAAAGCCATCCATTGTGTTCAACTGTCATGTGACCTGATGTGATTCATTATGGCGGTCACATGGTACCGGCAGTGAGTCGGTACTAGGATCAGTCATCGGCTGTGTCCCGTGGACACTGCCGTGACTGATTGTGCCTCTGCGTGACCCTGACTAGAGTTGAGCGAACACCTGGAAGTTCGGGTTCTGCTGGTCCGTCCGAACTTCGTGACAAAGTCCGGGTCCGGGTCCGGACGGAACCCGAACGATCGCACGGACAACGAACCCCATTGAAATCAATGGGGACCCGAACTTTTAGGCACAAAAATGGCTGTAGGAAAGTCCTGGAAAGCCCCAGAGGGCTGCAAAAGGAAGTAAAATGGGGGTAAGGGTAGGGCAAGTGCCCTACAAAAAAATGGGGACAGGGAAATAACTGTAAATATTTTTTAAAAAATAAAAACATAAAAAAAGCAAAAATGGAGGTGAATGTGGATCATCTTCAAACTGTGTCTGAAAAGTATTAATTAACGGTAGAAGCCATATAACTGTTCTAAAATCACCTTCTTTGTAGGGCAAGTGCCCTACAAATAAATGGGGATAGGGAAAATAAATTAAAATCAAGTAAAAAAACAGGAAGGGGGGTGGATGTGG
>BLSH010134661.1:201735-216799 GCA_018402905.1 Glandirana rugosa
ACCGGTTCGCACAGAGGTCTGGATTTGGGATAACTTGTAGACACCCCGTAGGAGTTTTAATTCCGCCTCCTTGCGTTCCAGAGATTGTAGGTGGTCGAGTCACTACAACAGAACTTCTTCACCTTCTCCTGAGGTCACCGTTGGAGGTCACTTGAGGTACGGGTTCTCCCAATTCCGTCACAACCTTTTATTACCACCGGTGTGTTTTATAACTGTGAAACCCGGGTTAAACCTGCAAAAGTGAATCCCCACATGAGTGAAAACAACGGTCGCCAAATCCGTACTTAACGACACACAACTCATCCTTACCCGGTTTGTGGGGCACTAAACGTACCCGAACGATTTTTGAAATGTCCGGGTCCGGGTCCGTGCCACGGACACCCGAAAGTTCGGTACGGACCCGAACGTTACAGTCCGGGTTCGCTCAACACTAATTGTAAGATTACGGCGAAACAGTTCCTCCATGATGGGAGGGCTCCCGCCATCTGATCTGTTTTTGCAGTGACAGTTTATTTATATGCAAATCACGGGGTGTTTGGCCCATTCCTACTCAACACACAGCAATTCATGCCTAAACCGCTGGCAACAAAAGTGAGTACACCCCTAAGTGAAAACGTCCAAATTGGGCCCAAAGTGTCAATATTTTGTGTGGCCACCATTATTTTCCAACACTGCCTTAACCCTCTTGGGCATGGAGTTCACTGGAGGTTGCCACTGGAGTCCTCTTCCACTTCTTCAAGACAACATCACTGAGCTGGTGGATGTTAGAGACCTTGCGTTCCTCCGCCTTAATTTTGAGGATGCCCCACAGATGTTCAATAGGGTTTAGGTCTGGAGACACGCTTGGCCAGTCCATCACCTTTACCCTCAGCTTCTTAGCAAGGCCGTGGTTGTCTTGGAGGTGTGTTTGGGGTCATTATCATGTTGGAATACTGCCCTGGGGCCCAGTCTCTGAAGGGACCGGATCATGCTCTGCCTCGGTATGTCACAGTACATGTTGGCATTCAAGGTTCCCTCAATGAACTGTAGCTCCCCAGTGCTGGAGGCACTCATGCAGCCCCAGACCATGACACTCCCACCACCATGCTTGACTATAGGCAAGACACACTTGTATTTGTACTCCTCACATGGTTGCTGCCACACATGCTTGACATCATCAGAACAAAATAAATTTATCTTGGTCTCATCAGACTACAGGACATGGTTCCAGTAATCCATGTCCTTAGTCTGCTTGTCTTCAGCAAACTGTTTGTGTGCATCATCTTTAGAAGAGGCTTCCTTCTGGGACAACAGCCATGCAGACCAATTTGATGTACTGTGCGGCATATGGTCTGGGCACTGACAGGCTGACCCCCCACCCCTTCAACCTCTGCAGCAATGCTGGCAGCACTCATATGTCTATTTCCCAAAGACAACCTCTCGATATGACGCTGAGCACATGCACTCAACTGCTTCTGTCGACCATGGAGAGGAATGTTCAGAGTGGAACCTGTCCTGTTAAACCACTGTGTGGTCTTGCCCACCATGCTGTAGCTCAGTTTCAGGGTCTTGGCAAACTTCTTATAGCCTAAGTCATCTTTATGTAGAGGAACGATTCTTTTTTCAGATCCTCAGAGAGTTCTTTGGCATGAGGTGTCATGTTGAACTGCCAGTGACCACTATGAGAGAGTGAGAGCAATAACACCACATTTAACACACCTGCTCCCCATTCAAACCTGAGACATTGTAACACTAACGAGTCACATGACACCGGGGAGGCAAAATGGCTATTTGGGCCCAATTCTGATATTTTCATTTAAGGGTGTACTCACTTTGTTTGCCAGAGGTTTAGACATTAATGGCTGTGTGTTGAGTTATTTTGAGGGGACAGCAAATTTACACTGTTATACAAGCTGTACACTCATTACTTTACATTGTAGCAAAGTGTCATTTCTTCATTGTTGTCACATGAAAAGATATAATAAAATATTTACAAAAATGTGAGGGGTGTACTCACTTTTGTGAGATACTGTATATCATAGTTTGTAGACTCTATAACTTTCATACTGACTAAATAATATGCATTTAGGTATTTATTTTCACCAAATAAATATAGCAGAATACATTTTGGCCTAAATGTATGAGAAAAAATATTTATTTGCAAAGTTTTATAGCACAAACTAAGGGAAACAGGTTTGAAATGTTCGGTCTTTTTTCCTTTATATAGTAAAAAATAAAAACCAAATTCAAAAACAAGTAGTGAAAAAACTCTATCTGTCTCAAAAAAATTATATAAAATTAATTTGGGTACAGTGTTGATAAAGGTTTTACATGAACAAGTAAACATTGAACACTATAAGCACCCCTGAATGGTAAATAGTTTGATTCAAAACTCTTTAACATTTGCAAAATTAGTTCTGTTGAAAAACAACAGACTTACTGGCCATGTCACCAGGTACAAATAAAACAAAGAAATCCTAAAAAAGAAAACTAATGCAGATCCTAGAAAAGTTTGCTAGGGAGATTCAGACACATTTAGTATTTTTGACTCCTCTGTAAATATTGGAGAAGTGTGTGAATATTTTGTCTATTCTTGGTTTAACAGGCTGCAGGCTGAACTACTTCTCTCTGCCTTCTAATAGGTTCTAGAATGTAGTGGGCTGGAAAAGGCACCCAGTAGGTGGCTGAGAAGGAGATAAATGGTTTGAGACCTGGAACGGCAGAGTTCCTGTCCAGGAGGATAAGATCCCAGCCTGAAGGGCAACTGCCCTTCTGGGCATGTTAACTGAAGATTGCAAAGAGTTCATGAGGTCCCAGATCAATGGTAGCTGGGAGACCTATTGCTGAGAGCTCACTGAGGACAGGAAGTATTCAAGTATCTGGGGACACAGTGAGTAGAGGCTTGGAAGCAGGATCTTAGTGAGTGTCCATTGTTTAACCCCTTGTGTGACTGTGTCAGTGTAGCTAAAGTGGGACTTGCCCTGTTGGGAGCCCCAGAAGTCCTTGTGTTTTCTGGTCTCTGCCAAGAAGAAGATTTCCCTGGAGAGAGTAGACAGAATAGTGAGAGTCCTCCAGTTAATTTGTGCACTAAATTTGGAGTATCCCTAAAGCTCTGCTGCACCACAACCAAGTCCAACCAGCAATAAAGCAATAAATCATAAAAAGACACTCACTGTCTGGGTTTTGTGAAGTGAATCTGTCCAAGTGTTGTGTGCTTGGCTGCCCGTAGACACGAATGGGAAGAGAACCTAGGGCAAATCAGCTGGACCTGTAAGGGGTCTGTGCTACACAGACATCCCATCTAAGGATTAGTAAGCTGCAATATAATAAATGTTTGTTTTTGGGTTTAATACTGTTTTATGGTTGACAACAGGTTTACCTGGGTGGTACTCTCCTATGAGAAACACTCAGCAGAGAACTTGGTTAATTTTTACTGAAAAGAGTAAATTCTTGTGTTTTTTTTTTTTTTGCTGTAAATGACGACACAGTTTCCACCAGGGGTCCCTGTAGTAAGGGCCCATTCAAATTGTTGTTTTCCAAAAACACGCATTTTAACAAAAGCCCGGCTCTGTTCACACTTTTACATCTTATGTCTGACATTTTTTTTTGTCCTCTAGCCCGTTTTAAAGCTACAGTGGTTTGTTGATCAGGTGCTGTTACTAGTAGTAAGGACAGTACGGTGTGTGATTCAGTAAATACAATGTGAAAAGAACTGCTGGGGCTGTTCAATTTGCATTTTATACATAAGTGGAATCTCCTTTGAAGCAGTTAAAAGGTAAATGTTAAATATTTTACAGTGTGCAATTCTTGAAGAAAATGCAATTTTACATATTGCTCTTGTTCGTACAATGTTCTGTCTCTGAGCATTGTTGCTTTTCAAATTGAACCTGAATGAAAAATGTGAAGATCATCTACAGTCAGGTCCATAAATATTGGGACATCGACACAATTCTAATCTTTTTGGCTCTATACACCACCACAATGGATTTGAAATGAAACAAACAAGGTGTGCTTTAACTGCAGACTTTCAGCTTTAATTTGAGTGTATTTACATCCAAATCAGGTGAACGGTGTAGGAATTACAACAGTTTGTATATGTGCCTCCCACTTTTTAAGGGACCAAAAGTAATGGGACAGATTAACAATCATAAATCAAACTTTCACTTTTTAATACTTGGTTGCAAATATTTTGCAGTCAATTACAGCCTGAAGTCTGGAACGCATAGACATCACCAGACACTGGCTTTCATCCCTGGTGATGCTCTGCCAGGCCTCTACTGCAACTGTCTTCGGTTCCTGCTTGTTCTTGGGGTATTTTCGCTTCAGTTTTGCCTTCAGCAAGTGCAATGCACACTCAATTGGATTCAGGTCAGGTGATTCACTTGGCCATTGCATAACATTCTACTTCTTTCCCTTAAAAAACTCTTTGGTTGCTTTCGCAGTATGCTTCGGGTCATTGTCCATCTGCACTGTGAAGCGCCGTCCAATGAATTGTGAAGCATTTGGCTGAATATGAGCAGATAATATTGCCCGAAACACTTCAGAATTCACCCTGCTGGTTTTGTCAGCAGTCACATCATTAATAAATACAAGATAACCAGTTCCATTGACAGCCATACATGCCCACGCCATGACACTACCACCACCATGCTTCATTAATGAGGTGGTATGCTTTGGATCATGAGCAGTTCCTTTCCTTCTCCATACTCTTCTCTTCCCATCACTCTGGTACAATTTGATCTTGGTCTCATTTGTCCATAGGATGTTGTTCCAGAACTGTGAAGGCTTTTTTAGATGTTGTTTGGCAAACTCTAAACTGGCCTTCCTGTTTTTGAGGCTCACCAATAGTTTACATCTTGTGGTGAACCCTCTGTATTCACTCTAGTGAAGTCTTCTCTTGGTTGTTGACTTTGACACATACACCTATGTCCTGGAGAGTGTCCTTGATCTGGCCAACTGTTGTGAAGGGTGTTTTCTTCACCAGGGAAAGAATTCTTCAGTCATCCACCACAGATGTTTTCCGTGGTCTTCCGGTTCTTTTGGTGTTGCTGAGCGTTCTTTCTTTTTAAGGATGTTCCAAACAGTTGATTTGGCCACACCTAATGTTTTTGCTATCTCTCTGATGGGTTTGTTTTGTTTTTTCAGCCTAATGATGGCTTGCTTCACTGATAGTGACAGCTCTTTGGATCTCAGAGTTTACAGCAACAGATTCCAAATGCAAATAGCACACTTGAAATTAACTCTGGACCTTTTTCTTTTCAACCGCTTTATTGAATTTTAAGACATAGGAATACAGTCGATACAAATGTCAGTTATCATGGTATGAGAAACAACAGAGAAGCTTGTAGAAAATCAAAACTACATGGTGGATGATGGGTACAGTGCATTGAAAAGAGAACATTTTACTATGTAAACTCTTGTCATATTTTCGAAGTTGAGTGTGCAAACAGAGCTAATAGACTTCTTTACTGGACGTAGTTTCTTGCTCATAATTTCAGATATATAGGGAGGGGTCATGCTATCCCTGGAGAGTGAGATAGGGAAAACCCTGGTTGGGACACACTGCCCGGAGGATGCCTTAGCACCAGACCCCACAGTGCAAGGCTTTGGAGAATGCACTGTCATCTTCCGTATTCCTAGTGAACAAGTGGTAGATCCCCCTGGTTATCTATATCTCTAATTACATGACTGGACCCCGAAAAACTCTTCATATGATATTAACAGATGGCCAGGTTTATCCTATACGGCTACTTCTGAGTCTGACAATTGTACAATCTCTATCCAACATCTGGGCATTATTTATGCTTATTGACAGTATACAATGGTGAGACATTAATACATCTGGCAGTGTGGCACAGTTTTTTTTCCAATGGTTACATGTAGTCGAGACATAACAGCTATAAATGCTAAAGGACACTATTATGTCAACACTTTTCCATTGGTAATACCCCTGATGAAGGGCCTTGACCTGAAACGTAAACGTTGGGCACCGAATTCCATCTTTCCATCTTCGGACAACTGAGATTTTTTTTCAGGAAAGTTACGTAATACTACTTCTATAAACATTACCAAGGTTGGACTGTATGATCTGTTCTTAGATTAGCCCCGATTAACACTTGTTCATATGTAAAGTAACTATATGTACTATGCTTTTGTACTTGTCCTTTGGACAAGCAATAATTCCTTTTAAATTGTATAAACAAAATTATTTTTTAGAACTCACTTGGTGTTCACTGCCTAGTACAGCCCCGCCTAGGGGGTATCTGGTTTCTTTTCCTGATGTATAGGGGAACACTATGGATGCCAATGTAAGGAGAGAATGCTGCAGACTTTGATTTATGGAGGAACTCTGAGGTAAGGAGGGCCCTCTTGTGTAAGGGAGGAGTCTGGGGACACTGTTGTAAGGGGGAACATTGGACATTCTGATGTAAGGGGGGATACTGCAAACTCTGATGTAAGGAGGAAATGCTGGGGACTTTGATTTAAGGGGGAACTCTGTGGACTCTGATGTAAGGAGGAATTCTAATGTAAAGGGGGCCCTCTGATGTCAGGGAGAACTCAGAGGATTCTGATGTAAAGGGGAACCCTATGGGCTCTGATATAAGAAGGGAATGCTGGGTACTTAGATTCATGGGGAAACTCTGAGGTAAGGGTGGCACTCTTGTGTAAGGGGGTACTCTGGGCACCCTAATGTAGGGGGGAAATCTGCGGACTCTGATGTAAGGAGGGAATGCTGGTGACTTTGATTTGAGGGGGAACTATGTGGACTCTGATGTAAAGGGTAATTCTGATGTAACGGGGGCACTCTGGTGTAGGGGGGGCTCTGGCAGCCCTGCTGTAAGTGGCCTCTGGCAACCCTGGTGTAAGGGGAAACACTGGCCACTCTGATGTAAGGAGGATATGCTGGGCATTCTGATTTAATGGCAGACTCTGTGGATTCTGATGTAAAGGGGAATTCTGTGTATAAGGGCAGCACTCTAGTGTAAGGTGGAACTCTCTGAGCTCTGATGTAAGAGAGAACTTTGAGGACACTTATGTAAGGAGAGAATCTGAGCACCCTGGGGTAAGGGGGAACTCTGGGGTAAAGGGGAAACTCTGTAGAACCTGTTGTAAGTGGGGGTCTGCGAAACCTTATGTAAGAGGGGACTCTGAGGTAAGGAGGGGGATGCTGGGAAGTCTGATTTAAGGAGAAACTTTGTGGACACTGATGTTAAGGGTAACTTTAATGTAAGGGGGGAGGGCTCTGGTGTAAAGGGGGAGATATGTGGACTCTTAGGTAAGTGGGAACACTGGGGACTCTGATGTAAGGGGGGATTCTGTGGACACAAAGGTAGGGGGGAAATACGGGCACCCTGATGTATGATGTAAGGGGAGACATTGACGTAAGGGGGGATTCTGATGTAAGGGAAAATCTGTGAACTTTAATGTAAGCAGGGACCCTGGGGACCCTGATGCAAGTAAGGATATCTGAGGAATTTGATGTAAGGGGGGCTCTGATGTGAACAGAGGGCTCATTGTGACTGCAGCACTCTATATGTTGTTTTATATGTAATTTACTCTTGACCCCTGCACTCTATATATTAGACTGTTCATAGACCTGGCCAATGTGTTCATTAAAACCAGCAACTGTTGTCACAATGCAGTTCCTCTTTTAGGCCTTAAGCACACTATGATCTTCTGAAAGATTTTCTCCTGACAGGAGAAAAGCAGCGTTAAAAACTTGCCCAAAGCCTCGTATGTGTTTAGGCACATTTAGACATGTTGATTAACTTAATTGGTCAGAATAGTAATTTATTCTGGCCATTAAAATGAATAATGCTCAAGCTCTAAATGAGTCTGATATAGAATTGTTTTGCTCTCTGAAGTGCAATATGGTTTTCGGGTCACTTTTCTGACATCAATAGTAACACAGTGAGAGGTTGTTGCATTGCCTCCTCACTGCTTGTTTTAACACCCTAACTACTGGACAACCACAACAGCGCACATTGTGAGCTACACTAATTCAACATTAGCTGTGCTTTGTGTTCACACCCAGGCTATGGTGTTCAGTGAGGAGCAGCAGGTGAGCATGGACCGGAGAAGGGGAATCAGCACATATCACACATGCTAATAATAGTGCTAATTCAGAAGGTCAAAGGCACCTTCATTCCTTGTTGATAAAGATAAGAAAATACATAAAAATAGATTTTTATGGTGCCAAAAAAGAATCCAAATAGATTTAAAATATACAAACTTTTATTTTATCATATAAATGTGAAAAGGAGTTCACAAAATATAAAATCCATCACATGTGGTAGTGTACATTACGATACCAAGACAAAAATACAGTTGAATAGCATATTCCGAATTTTATAACATTGCCTGTATGTTCAACATGTTTCGCAGTTCTTTGCTTCATCAGGAACTTTTTATAGGCGTGGATAAATTCTAAATGAATAACAAACACATTTTAATACAACAATATCAATAAAGTTACATTAACATTGTATAAATATATATTTTCTTGTGGAAGTAAAAACTTCCTACCAAAATGTTTTTTATATTTTTTATATATATACCGAACCAACCATATGCACCATTGATCTTAATATTAAAGGGCTATCCTAATTTACCTGATTAAGTCAGGATAAAATACTCCTGCCGAAAAAACTGAGCCGGATCCAATTTTATCCTGACTTGTTAATCAGGTAAATTATATTATTCATTTAGAATTTATCCACGCCTATAAAAAGTTCCTGATGAAGCAAAGAACTGCGAAACATGTTGAACATACAGGCAATGTGATAAAATTCGGAATATGCTATTCAACTGTATTTTTGTCTTGGTATCGTAATGTACACTACCACATGTGATGGATTTTATATTTTGTGAACTCCTTTTCACATTTATATGATAAAATAAAAGTTTGTATATTTTAAATCTATTTGGATTCTTTTTTTGCCACCATAAAAATCCCATTTTTATGTATTTTCTTATACATATCACACATGGTGTATAGCGTTGAAGTGATACAACAGGAAGGTGAGAAGGGACCAGATAGAGGACTGAGCAGGAAACGTTGGGGAATCAGCAGAGCAGGAGGTCAGATCAGGAGATCAGCAAAATGGAGGATCAGAGGGAGATCAGCAGAGCTACTGACCATTGCGGGGGGGGGGGGGATATATATTGTGCCATTGAGCATGGTGTTACTACGGAAGAAGGAATGTAATACAGAGCAGGGGGGTACTACTAAGCAGGGAGGCACTACTGAGCCAAGAAAACACTGAGCCAGAAATACAGCTGAGTCTCTGTGTTGGAAGTGTGCAATCAAGAGCGCTTCCAAACAGAGGAACACATATATGAGGCCCCTGGGATTAAAGCCCACTTTCTGGACTCCACATATATGTGTTACATGGCCGTAAAGGGGTTGAAAGGATAGTGACACTTATCTTTAGGGTAGTTTAGGTTCTTATGCCCAGTATTGTGGGATCTACCTAAATCTGAGCACTCCAACGTCAAAACTTTGAGCACTGACAATTACCAATACAATGGCCAGTGAAAGAAATTTTGAGAGAGTAACAGACCTTTAGTTCCCACTACTACCCCTTAGTTAGGACCTCCCCAGTTTTAGGGTTCAGGGGTAGAGACATTTGGTCCTTCAAGTATAACTAAAGGCAAAACTTTTTTTTTTCAGATATGTATGATGGTGATGGATTAGAACACCTGTCAGGTCTTTGTTGGTGTCTGTGCCCCCGTGAGGGAGATTCACCCTCTCTATTTGACCTGTTTACCAATATTATTGAAAGTGAAAGTAAAAGGAAATCCCAAATTTTGGGAAATTTGAGGGGAAATATTCTAACACTAGTTCTGGTGACCCTAGGGCCCCAATGTATTTCCTTATATGGCAAGGATTTCTTCTCACTTCCTGTGACAGGAAGTGAAGAGAAATCCCCGAAATGGGACACAGATGGCAAAAAAAAAAAGACAGGGTTTATAACCCTCCCTTACTCTATCAAAAATGAAAAAAAAAACTTTTGCCTATAGTTCTACTTTCATTTTTTATGGTGTTATACACAGTTGTACAGAACGCCTCCAGGTTGCCATATTGTATTGCAGTTTACAGCAAGGTAACTTTTAATAATATTCAATTACAATAGGACTTGTGTCGCAATTATATATGCTGTATTTTTGTTTGTAATTTTCTATTATATTTCCCACAAAAGTGGAGTTACCCTTTAAGCGCCTTCTTTCCTAGTGTAGCCTTCTAAAGTACAACAGGGGGTTAAACACACAGAATTCAGACTCTAGAAGGGCTTCCAGTGCATTTGGATATTGTATTCCTTGTTGACAGAATATCACAGGCTTGTGCTTGATTTAGTAAATAATGACCCTAAGGCGATGGCTATGAAGGAATTTATGGTCTAGCTGAGCATTAACTCACATCAAGGAACTCAGTACCCATTATTTCAGATCTCAGTATTACCCTTTTACTGATAAGCACTCTTTTTATCTATTCAATACAGACATTTATGTTGATCCACAAATGAATAAAAACACAATGTGATCAGATGCAATGGCCTGTATTTAATAGCATGCATGCAGGGGACAGAGCAATTACATAGAGGACAGCCAATCAGATTTCAGCTTTCAGGTGGACTAGAAATAAATAAGAGAACATGATAAGACAGTGGAGCAAAGTGCTTAAAAAGAAGCAGACTTAAAGCTGAACCCTATGCACTAAGGTTTTGATATAAATACTGTATATTCCTCAGTAAACACATAGAATATAAATTCACTTTTTGTGCACCAAACTCCTTTGCAAACCTAGACATTCCCTTGTAAAATGACATCATCACTCTGCTGTACATAGCCTGGGCAGAGGGCAGAGCTGTGGGAGGGACCCAGCAAGCTCCACCCACTGTAGGCTGCAGGAGAGGGCAGAGCAGGGCTGCACTGGGGCAAAAATTTGGCCCTGGACTTCATCCAGACCGGCCGAGGGCACATCAGGGTACAGTGTACATCAAGGCAAAGGGCACAGGACACATTAGGGTACAGAGCACAGCGCACATCAGGGTACAGCGCACATTACATCAGGGTACAGCACACCGGATTACAGGGCACAGCACATTAGAGTACAGGGCACAGCACATGAGGGCAAAGCACATCAGCGCACAGCACATCAGGGCACAGCCAATCAGGGCACAGCACATCAGGGTACAGCACATCAAGGTACAGCACACAGCCCATCAGGGTACAGCACATCAGGGCACAGCACATCAATGCACAGGGCACAGCACATCAGGGTACAGCACATCAGGGCACAGCACAACAGGGCACAGCACATCAGGGCACATGGGGCACATGGAGCACATCAGGGCACATGGGGAACATTAGGGCACATGGGGCACATTAGAGCACATTAATGCACATGGAGCACACTAGGGCACATTAGGGCACATCAGGCACATTAGGGCACATCAGGGCACATGGGGCACATCAGGGCACATTAGAGCACATGGGACACATGAGGCACATCAGGGCGCATTAGGGCACATCAGGGCACATGGGGCATATTAATGCACATCAGGGTACATCAGGACACATGGGACACATCAGACACATTAGGGCCCATGGGGCACATCAGGGCACATGGGGCACATTAGGGAACATGGGGCACATTAGGGCGCATAGGGCACATTAGGGCACATCAGGGCACATGGGGCACATTAGGGCACATCAGGTACATTAGGGCACATCAGGCCACATCAGGCACATTAGGGCACATCAGGGCACATTAGAGCACATGGGACACATGGGGCACATCAGGGTGCATTAGGGCACATCAGGGCACATTAGGGCACATGGGGCATATTAATGCACATCAGGGTACATCAGGACACATGGGACACATCAGGGCACATCAGACACATCAGGGCACATCAGGCACATTAGGGCCCATGGGGCACATCAGGGCACATGGGGCACATTAGGGAACATGGGGCACATTAGGGAACATCAGGGCACATCAGGTACATTAGGGCACATCAGGCAACATCAGGCACATTAGGGCACATCAGGGCACATGGGACACATTAGGGCACATCAGGCACATTAGGGCACATGGGGCACATTAGGGCACATCAGGCACTTTAGGGCACATCAGGGCACATCAGGCACCTTAGGGCACATGGGGCACATTAGGGCACATCAGGGCATAGCACATTAGGGCAAATCACATCAGCGCACAGCACATCAGGGCACAGCACATCAGGGTACAGTGCACATCAGAGTACAGCACACATTACATCAAGGTACAGCACATCGGATTACAGGGCACAGCACATCAAAGTACAGGGCACAGAACATCAGGGCACAGCACGTCAGCGCACAGCACATCAGGGCACAGCACATCAGGGTACAGCACATCAGGGTACAGCACATCAGGGCACAGCACATCAATGCACAGGGCACAGTACATCAGGGTACAGCATATCAGGGCACAGCACATCAATGCACAGGGCACAGCACATCAGGGTACAGCACATCAGGGTACAGCACATCAGGGCACAGCACATCAGGGCACAGCACATCAGGGTACAGCACATCAGGGCACAGCACAGCACATCAGGGTTCAGCACATCAGGGCACATGGGGCACATGGAGCACATCAGGACACATCAGGGCACATTAGGGCACATGGGGCACATTAGGGCACTTCAGGGCACATGGAGCACATCAGGGCACATTAGGACACATGGGGCACATTAATGCACATCAGGTCACATCAGGGAACATCAGGACACATGGGACACATCAGGCAGGGCTGGTGCAAGGATTTTTGACACCCTAGGCGAAACCTCATTTTGCCGCCCCCCCCTCCCCCCCTTACCTCAACCTGACTTGCGCCCATCAAATGCAGCCTGACCTGCGCCCATCAAATGTAGCCTGACCTGCACCCATCAAATGCAGCTTCACCAGCGCCAATCACCATAGCCTCACCTGTGTCCATCAAATACAGCTTCACCACCGCTAATCAATACAGCCAGCCGCAGCTCTCCACTTCACACTGACCCGATCTAGGCAGAGTGGCCCTGGGCGGGGGGGTGCTGCTCCTCTGTGAGGACATGCCAATGCATGCAGAGCAGCCAGTAAGGGATCAACAGCAGCCAGGCACCCTAGGTGGCATTGCACCCTAGGCGGCCGGCTACTCCGCCTAGTGGTAGAGCCGGCCCTGACATCAGACACATCAGGGCACATCAGGCAAATTAGGGAACGTGGGGCACATTAGGGCACATGGGGCACATTAGGGCGCATCAGTTACATTAGGGCACATCAGGCCACATCGGGCACATCAGGGCACATGGGGCACATTAGGGCACATGGGGCACATCAGGCACATTAGGGAACATCAGGGCACATCAGGTACATTAGGGCACATCAGGCACATTAGGGCACATCAGGGCACATGGGGCACATTAGGGCACATCAGGCACATTAGGGTACATAGAGCACATTAGGGCACATGGGGCACATTGGGGCACATCAGGGCACATGGGGCACATTGGGCACATTAAGGTACATGGGGCACATTAGGGCACATTAGGGTACATGGGGCACATTAGGGCACATTAGGGAACATTTGGGAACATCAGGCACATTAGGGCACATGGGGCACATTAGGGCACATCAGGCCACATCAGGCACATTAGAGCACATCAGGGCACATGGGGCACATTAGGGCACATCAGGGCACATTAGGGAACATCAGGCACATCAGGGCACATGGGGCACATTAGGGCACATCAGGGCATATGGGGCACATCAGGGCACATGGGACACATTAGGGCACATGGGACACATTAGGGCACATCAGGCACATTAGGGCACATCAGGCACATCAGGGCACTTAGGGCACATGGGGCACATTAGGGCACATAAGGGAACAGCAGGGCACACTAGGGAACATCAGGCACCTGGGGCACATTAGGGCACATCATGCATATTAGGGCACATCAGGGCAAATGGGGCACATTAGGGCACATCAGGCCCATTAGGGCACATCAGGGCACATCAGGCACATCAAGCACATTAGGGCACATCAGGCACATTAGGGCACATCAGGGCACATCGGGGCATATCAGGGCACATGGGGCACATTAGGGCACATCAGGGCACATTAGGGAACATCAGGCACATCAGGGCACATGGGGCACATTAGGGCACATCAGGCACATTAGGGGATATCAGGGCATATGGGGCACATCAGGGCACATGGGACACATTAGGGCACTTGGGACACATTAGGGCACATCAGGCACATTAGGGCACATGGGGCACATTAGGGCACATCAGGCACTTTAGGGCACATCAGGGCACATCAGGCACCTTAGGGCACATGGGGCACATTAGGGCACATCAGGGCATAGCACATTAGGGCAAATCACATCAGCGCACAGCACATCAGGGCACAGCACATCAGGGTACAGTGCACATCAGAGTACAGCACACATTACATCAAGGTACAGCACATCGGATTACAGGGCACAGCACATCAAAGTACAGGGCACAGCACATCAGGGCACAGCACGTCAGCGCACAGCACCTCAGGGCACAGCACATCAGGGTACAGCACATCAGGGTACAGCACATCAGGGCACAGCACATCAATGCACAGGGCACAGTACATCAGGGTACAGCACATCAGGGCACAGCACATCAATGCACAGGGCACAGCACATCAGGGTACAGCACATCAGGGTACAGCACATCAGGGCACAGCACATCAGGGCACAGCACATCAGGGTACAGCACATCAGGGCACAGCACAGCACATCAGGGTTCAGCACATCAGGGCACATGGGGCACATGGAGCACATCAGGACACATCAGGGCACATTAGGGCACATGGGGCACATTAGGGCACTTCAGGGCACATGGAGCACATCAGGGCACATTAGGACACATGGGGCACATTAATGCACATCAGGTCACATCAGGGTACATCAGGACACATGGGACACATCAGGCAGGGCTGGTGCAAGGATTTTTGACACCCTAGGCGAAACCTCATTTTGCCGCCCCCCCCCCTCCCCCCCTTACCTCAACC
>BLSH010134661.1:219399-229518 GCA_018402905.1 Glandirana rugosa
GGGACTACACGGATTACAGCACATTAGGGCACACCAAGACCCATGGGGCACATTAGGGCACATTAGGGCACATCAGGCACATTAGGGCACATCAGGGCACATTAGGGCACACCAGGCACATAAGGGCACATTAGGCACATCAGGGCACGTGGGGCACATTAGGGCACATCAGGTACATTAGGGCACATCAGGCAGATCAGGCACATTAGGGCACACCAGGGCACATCAGGCACATTAGGGCACATCATGGCATATTAGGCACATCAGGGCACATTAGGCATATCAGGCACATTAGGGCACAACAGGGCACATTAGGCACATCAGGGCACATGGGGCACATTAAGGCACACCAGGGCACATCAGGCACATTAGGGCACATTAGGCACATCAGGGAACATCAGGCACATTAGGTCCCATCAGGGCACATCAGGGCACATTAGGGCACATTGGGACACATCAGGGCACATAGGGCACATCAGGGCACATCATGGCACATTAGTGCACATCAGGGCACATTAGGGCACATCAGGGCACATTAGGGCATATCAGGGCACATTAGGCACATCAGGGCACATGGGGCACATCGGGGCACATTAGGCACATCAGGGTACATCAGGCACATTAGGGCACATCAGAGCACATGGGGCACATCAGACACATTAGGGCACGTCAGGGCACATTAGGCACATAAGGGCACATTAGGGCATATCAGGGCACATTAGGCACATCAGGGCACATTAGAGCATATTGGGGCACATCAGGGCACATTAGGGCACATCCAAGCACATTAGGGCACACTAGGGCACATCAGGCTAGCCTTTATCTTGCAAAGTAGCACGGGAAGCTGCTATGTAATAAGTTCTCAGTCATGTCATGCTGCTCCCCGGTGGCCCCGCCAACTTCTCTCTTCTCGTCCATCCCAGGTGATCTCACAAGCAAATTGGAATGGAGGAGAAGAGAGGAGAGGGCGGCGTCGCCGGCAAGCAGCATAAGATAAAAAAATAGATATTTGGGGGGAACACCCTACCAAACGCATGGTGCTGCTTGTAAAGACCAACAGACAAAAAAATGCATATTACAGTGCACACATTGTACATACTCCTGCCAGGCTGTTTAAAAGCATTTAAACGTATATAGCAAAAAATGCAAAAATACGGGGGTTTGGTCACACTGAATGGCCATGAAGTGCTTAAGCCCACTGCCTTCTGAGGTGCTGGTGATGCCACAGCTGTGTTGGCGACCTCTTCCTCCTCCTCTGTCTTTTCCTTGTGCTTCCACTGAGTCCCCGGTGTCATTTTGGAATGCCCTCAGCAGCGCGTCTACCAGTGTGCGCTTGTAGTCATGCATCTTCCAATCACGCACCAGTGAGGGAATTAAGGATGGCACGTTGTCCTTGTAACGGGGGTCCAGCAGGGTGGCCACCCAGTAATCAGCACAAGTTACAATGTGGGCAACTCGGCTGTCGTTGCGCAGGCACTGCAGCATGTAGTCGCTCATGTGTGCCAGGCTGCCCAGAGGCAAAGACAAGCTGTCCTCTGTGGGAGGTGTATCATCTGTGTCCTCCGTATCCCCCCAGCTACGCTCCAGTGATGCCCACGAGCTGCGTTGGGTGCCACCCTGCTGTGAACATGGATCTTCCTCCTCCTCCTCATCATCATCCTCGTCCTCCTCATACTCCAGAACTGTGCCCTGGCTTGAAATTTTTTTTATCTAGCCTATGCTGGTGCAGGAACCCACCCTCCGAGCCTCTTGTGAATGACTGGCCTGATAACCGTGGAAATGACCCCTCTTCCTCCTCCTCTTCCTCCTGTGCCACATACTCTTCCATCATCGCCCGAAGTGTTTTTTCAAGGAGACATAGAAGTGGGATTGTAACGCTGAGAACAGCATCATCGGCACTGGCCATGTTGGTGGAGTACTCAAAACACCGCAATATGGTACACAGGTCTCGCATGGAGGCCCATTCGTTGGTGGTGAAGTGGTGCTGTTCCACAGAGTGACTGACCCATGCGTGCTGCAGCTGAAACTCCACTATTGCCTGCTGCTGCTCGCACAGTCTCTCCAGCATGTGCAAGGTGGAGTTCCACCTTGTGGGCACGTCGCATAGGAGGCGGTGAGCAGAAAGGCTGAAATTCCGCTGCTGTGCAAACAGGCGAGCAGCAGCAGGGTGAGAACGCAGCAGCTCTGACATATCCGGGTAGTTTTTTAGAAATTTCTGCACCACCAAATTCAGCACATGCACCAGGTAAGGGATGTGCGTCAAACCGGCTAGGCCCAGAGCTGCTACGAGATTTCGCCCATTATCGCACACCACCAGGCCGGGCTTGAGGCTCAGTGGCAACAACCACTCATCGGTCTGTTGTTCAATGCCCGTCCACAGCTCCTGCGCAGTGTGGGGTTTATCCCCCAAACATATCAGTTTTAAAACAGCCTGCTGTAATTTCCCCCTGAATGTGCTGAAGTTGGTGGTGAAGGTGTTACTCTGACTGGATGAGAATGTGGTAGAGGAGGAGTAAGCAAAGTAGGAGGCAACAGGAGGCAAAGAGAAATGCCCTGCAATCCTCGGTGGCGGAAGGACATGCGCCAAACTGCTATCAGCCTCAGGCCCACCCGCCACTACATTTGCCCAGTGTGCAGTTAGCGAGATATAGCATCCCTGCCCGTGCTTACTGGTCCATGTATCAGTGGTTATGTGGACCTTGCCACAGTGCACACTTGGTCTTGTCCCCGACTTGTTTGTGCAGGGAAGGGATGGTTCCCCTGGAAAAGTAGTGGCTGCTGGGAGCCTTGTACTCTGGGACAGCCACCGCCATCAGGTTTTTAAAGCTGTCCGTGTCCACCAGGTGGAATGACAGCATTTCGTTTTTGAGAGATGGAGAGCTGTAAGCTTCCATGGGACCGTGTGGAAATGCTTGGGGACGGTGGCAGACATGGTGGCGTTGCTGTCACATCATCTGTTTGCCGGGTGGCAGGTGACACTGGCACTGTAGAGGTGAAGGAAGAGGCCAAGGCAGCAGCAGAAGAGGAAGCAGGAGGAGCCTGAGACCTTTCTTGGATTTTGAGGCGCTTATTCCACTGCAGCTCGTGCTTTTCATGTAGATGCCTGGTCATGCAGGTTGTGCTCAGGTTTAGAACATTTATGCCTCGCTTCAGGCTCTGATTGCACAGCTTGCAAACCACTCGTGTCTTGTCGTCAGCACATTGTCTGAAGAACTGCCACGCCAGGGTACTGCTTTGAGCTGCCTTTGGTGTGCTAGGTCCCTGGGTGCGGTGGCTAGTAGCAGGCGTACTGTCTAGGGGGCGGTCGCTCCGCTTTTGCAACCTGCTTCCTCTTTTGCTGTGCTGGTGCCTCTGTGCGACCACCACCTCTTCCTCTAAACTGCACACGTCACTCCCATGACCTTCAGTCCATGTGGGGTCTAGGACCTCATCATCTTCCACATCATCTTCCACCCACTCTTCACCACTGCCCTCCTTGTCAGTCTACACACTGTAGAAAGCCGCAGCAGTTGGCACCTGTGTTTCGT
Source organism: Glandirana rugosa (assembly GCA_018402905.1). Classification (NCBI taxonomy): domain Eukaryota; kingdom Metazoa; phylum Chordata; class Amphibia; order Anura; family Ranidae; genus Glandirana; species Glandirana rugosa. Next base: position 222,927 of record BLSH010134661.1, read on the forward strand.
CATCATCAGAGACGTGCTGCGGTGGTGTTTCCATGTCCTCATCCTGAAACAGAAGTGGTTGGGCATCGGTGCACTCAATGTCTTTCACTTCTGGGGCAGGGCTATATGGATGGCCCACGGAAAGCACCCCAGCAGAGTCATCAAAAAGCATAAGAGACTGCTGCATGACTTGGGGCTCAGACTGCTTAGCTGATTTTCAAGGGGTTGAGGTGAAAGACAGATGGCCATGGGGTTCAGGTGCCAACTCTGAGCTTTCAGGAAGGGACCGGGTGGGAGACAATGTGAAGGAACTGGAGGCATTGTCAGCCACCCAATATACTATCGCCTGTACTTGTTCTGGCCTCACCATTCATTGAGCGGCATTCGGGCCTACCATATAACTTTGAAGGTTCTGTCGACTACTCGCACCTGAGGAAGGTGTTTCACTTGTGCATGTAGCTGGCACAGATCGACCACGTCCTCTCCTTGCAACAGGAGCTTCACCAACACCAGCAGCACCACGACCACGACCGCGTCCCTTATTTAACGATATCCTCATTCTGGATGCAAATGTACTATTTAGCTCAAATTTATATTATTTTTTAAACCGGCAATGTAGACGCACTTTTAAATTTTGTGCAAGAAATGCACAGCAAGGTGCAAATGTACGATGTAGCACTATTTATTATTCTTTTTTTTAAACCAGCAATGTAGATGCACTTTTTAATTTTGTGCAAGAAATGCACAGCAAGGTGCAAATGTACTATGTAGCACTATTTTTTATTTATTTTGTAAACCAGCAATGTCGACACACTTTTTAATTTTGTGCAAGAAATGCACAGCAAGTTGCAAATGTACTATGAAGCACTATTTATTATTCTTTTTTTTTAAACCAGCAATGTAGACACACTTTTTATTTTTGTGCAAGAAATGCACCGCTGGTCCGCAAATGTAGTATTTAGAATATTTTTTTTTTTTAAACCAGCAATGTAGACGCACTTTTTATTTTTGTGCAAGAAATGCACCGCTGGCTGCAAACACCCTAACAAACATAAAAAAATGGTTAGGTTTTATATGAGGCACTTTGCTTAACAAACAAAATGCACTCTAGCAAACAAAAATCTCCTCTAGCATCCACCCACCAATAAATCACTGTTTTTAACAGATTTTCAGATTTAACAGATTTAACAGATTTTTTAAAGCTAATCTGTCCCTCACAGCAGCAGCATCATCCTCTCCCTACACTAGTATGAGATGATTTTCTAAAGCTAATCTGTCCCTCACAGCAGCAGCAACAGCATCCTCTCTCTACACTAGTATGAGATGATGTGACATGCAGTACTATGTGACTCCAGTTTATATAGAGGCTGGGTCACATGATGCACTGGCCAATCACAGCCATGCCATTACTAGGCATGGCTGTGATGCCTTCTAAGGGCAAACGAGTGAAACGCCCTGCAGCTAATCAAAAGGCGTGAAAAAATACCCGAACCCGGACTTTTTCTCAAATGTCCGGGTTCGGGACACGGACACCCTTTACAGTTCGGGTTCGCTCAACTCTACTTATTACACATCCACTCCCTGCGCTTCTCTACATGCTCAATCCTGATCTACCCGTCAGGTGTCAACTGACTATCGGTGATTGACGGATAGATTGCCGTGGACCCCAGTGAGGATGAGGCCGGCCCACTGAGCCATCGGCCCACCGGGAAACTCCAGTAGTCCCGATGGCCAGTAGAGGCCTGGGGCAGAGACAAGACCAGTCACCCTGCAGAAAGAAAGAGACCAGCAGTGACCAGTCATTATTACAGGAAGCCCCTGCACAGAGGTATAGCCTCACACTAGATTACTGTACAGATGTAGAAGAAATACACAAAACACACCAAGATTCAAGGAAGAATACACATAACAAATGTATTTAGACAGTATTTGCTTTTCCCAGAGTTCAGCTTTATGGGTCTTAGACCCCTTTCACACTGAAGGCAGTTTTCAGGTGTTTTATCGCTAGAAATAGCGTCTGTAGAGCGCCTGAAAACTGCCACCTGAGTGTGAAAGCCTGAGTGCTTTCACACTGGTGCCAGAACACAAGTTATTGTATACAGTTTGCAGTATAGAAATATGTAGCGCCCTTATGTGTGAGTGGAATTCCTGAAAGTCAAGGGATTTATGCACAAATATGTTCACTCCCCTAGAGTAGGAGGTGTGAACAGAGTTGTACGCCCGACCCACCCAGGAATAACCTATACAACTCACAGATTCTTTAGTGAGGTGAGTTTCTTGCAGTTCAATAATTGTAGGGTGATACCTGTGAAGAACAGTGGACACCATCATCCTTTTTAAAAGACTCCCAAGACCCCAAACATTCCAAATCACTATTGGGATACCCGCCGTGTATGTATGTACAGTATCTAACAAAAGTGAGTACACCCCTCACATTTTTGTAAATATTTTATTATACCTTTTCATGTGACAACACTGAAGAAACAACACTTTGCTACAATGTAAAGTAGTGAGTGTACAGCTTGTATAACAGTGTAAACTTGCTCAAAATAACTTAACACACACAGCCATTAATATTTAAACCGCTGGCAACAAAAGACTCATTAGACCCATGGGTACAGAGGCCCAGAGGAACAAGCATTCATTTTTTCAGAATAAAAAAAAAGATAGAAATCTGCAACAAAGTTTGTTATAATCCTTGCAATGTACACCCAGAGAGGAATGTTTTTTTCCTCAACAAAAGTGGAGTTACGCTTTAACCACTGGCATTTTAGAGTGACAGTCTTCCAGTCAAGCCATGAAGTAACAATGCAACCTTCAGCAGTCAGGTTCATTTCTCGACCTTCGCCGCAGTGAAGACCCATGAATATCCAGCCAAGCCACCGCCTCTGGTGCTGTAGCAAAGAAGTGTGCCTGGCCTTCAGCAGTGACTCACAGACAGGCCAGGTATAGCATAGCATAGGGTAGACCCAGATGTCTCAGCCGTTGTTTGACATCAAAAAATTTGGAGCGTTGTTGTCGCACTTAGGCCAAGAAGTCGGGGTAGAATGACACCCGAACACCGTTCTATTTGATATTGAGCCTTTCTCGTGCTATGTAGAGCACCTTTTCCCTATCATGATAGTGCAGGATGCGTGCCAACATGGGTCGGTGAGCATTCCCCCGGTAAGGCTCTGGTCGGGACTCTATGGGCTCTTTCGACTGCAAATAAGGGGGTAAACGCCTCCTTGCCAAAAGTATCATCTAGAAGACACTGCTCAACAAACTTAGTCTGCCCTCTACTTTCTCCAATGTGTACATTGTTATGCCTCAGTCTGTTGTCAATGTCGTCAGCCTTAGCCCTGTTGTCATGTACCAAAGTAGCAGTGGATTGGGATTCATTAAGGGTGTAAGCATATCCTCCAACTCACTAATGCGGCCCTCCACAGCTGTTAATCTCTCACAGATTTTTTTAATATCCTTCCTTAGAAGAGCCACTTCCTCAATCAATCCCCCCCAATCTCATATTCACATTAACAGGCGCAGTACACTTTTGTACCGCCCGCAGGATCTGGCTTAATGTAGGCTGTTCCTCCTCCTCAGTGCAATCCTCCTGACCTAATAGCTGCTCAGAGTCAGGCAGTCCACCCCTGCCTCCTGTCCTGTAGCAGAGTCTGCATGTGAATCCACTGGGGCATAACTGGTTGCCTCATCCTCCTGTGCCCGCAGCTCCGTCAGTCTTTTTTTGCAATATATATGTTCCCTGGGTTATCTTTACCTGTAGAACAAGGCAGTTTTCTCTTGGCTCCAAACTCTTTCAGTTTATCTGTGCTCCTCGTGGTTCTCTGTGGGAGAGCCGCATCTGCTCCATGTTGGTTGTCCTGGGCCTCCCTTCGAGCTGCGGGTGCTCTCGGCTCCAGAGGTACCTCCGTGATCCAGGGAATCTGCGGCAGTCTGTAGCAGTGATCCTGGATTATTTGGCAGCCGGGGAGGAGGATATATGAGAGGATTATGCTTGGGAGCTCCGTGAGAACGATCCACTCACATCCCGACTTGGCCACGCCCCCAATACATTTACACCTGACGGTGGGCACAGGAGCGAGTATTGTGGGCTCCCGCGCATCGCCGGTGGCGCACTCGCATGCTCACATGCTAGTGGCGGAGCCAATCAGCAGGTGGGGTGGACTCGATGTCCGCTGGCTACCCACGATCGCTCTCCCGCAGTGACAGAACGGGGATTTGTGAATGTAAATAAGCGGATCCCCATTCCGACAGGGGAGAGGTGAGCGATCGTATGTTCCCAGTATATGGGAGCAGCAATCTCTCTCCTCTCCCAGCCATCCCAGCCCCCCACACAGTTAGAGCACACTGACAGGGAACACATTTAACCCTTTGATCGTCCCCTAGTGTTAACCCCTTCCCTGCCAGTGACATTCACACAGTAATCAGTGCCTATTTAAAGCTCTGATCGCTGTATAAATGTCAGTGGTCCCAAAAAGTGTCAAAAGTGTCCGATAAGTGCGCCACAATATCACAGTCCCGCTAAAAATCGCAGATTGCCACCATTACTAGTAAATAAAAAAAATGCCATAAATCAATTCTCATAGTTTGTAGATGCTATTACTTTTGCGCAAAATAATCAATATACGCTTACTGCGATTTTTTTTATCAAAAATATGAGGAAGAATACATACTGGCCTAAACTGATGAATACATTTGTTTTTCTTATATATATATATATATATATATATATATATATATATATATATATTTTTTTTTTTTTTTGGATATGTATTATAGCAAAAAGTAAAAAATATTGTTTTTTTTTTCAAAATTGGGTATTCTTCTAAATTGTCGCTCTTTGTTTATAGCACAAAAAATAAAAACCGCAGAGGTGATCAAATACCACCAAAAGAAAGCTCTAACTTATTGTTCAGGGGTTGTAAATCTTTAAAATAAAAAAGTTCTTTAGAATCATGAGAGAATTGAGATCTTTATTCTAAGCAAAAAAAATGTGATTCTTATTTTTCCAGAATCGTGCAGCTCTAGTACTGGGAGGGTCCTGCACTGAGGGGGCTGTACTTGGGGGGGGGGGGGGGTGAAACTGTGCTTGGAGGGGGATTTAGGAAAGGAATATGTGCTCATAGGGGGTTGGCCTCTGCTGGGGGAGGAGGAGTATGTACTGAGGAGTTTGTGTTGGGTGGGTCCATCTGTAATGAGTTGTCTGTGCTTTGGGTCAGTCTGTGCTGGGGGGTTCATCTGTACTGAGAGGTCTATGCTGGGGGGGTCCATCTGTATTGCAGGTTCTGTGTCGGGGAAGTCTATGGGGGTTGGTATGTGCTGGGAGGGGAATCTTTACTAAGGGGTTTATACTAGGGGAATCTGTACTGAGGAGGTAGGCTGGGAGGGTTTTTTAGGGATATTAGGGAAGATTTGTGGGGGATATGAGCTTGGGGAGGGTGATTTGTACTTGGAAGAGAGGGTCATTTTGGTTTTACTCTGCAAAGTGGCCTACACTTTCTGCACTCCTGACCCCTGCACTATAGACACTTGTTTTTTTAACCACTTGCTGACCAGCCACGGTATATATATGTAAGCAGGTCGGCTCTCCTGTGCAAACCGCCGTACCTGTGCGGTGATCCGTGTGATCTCTTTGTTGTCCCAGGCAGCCCAGCCCCCACACAGTTAGAACACACCCAGGGAACACAGTTAACCCCTTTATTGCCCCTTAGTGTTAAACCCTTCCCTGTCAGTGTCATTTATACATTGATCAGTGCATTTTTACAGCACTGATCAATGTAATAATATCACTGGTCGCCAAAAAGTGTCACTTGGGGTCAGATTTGTGATTTGTCCACCACAATGTCGCAGTCCAGCTAAAAATTGCAGATCGCTGCCATTACCAGTAAGAAAAAAACAAAAAATAAAAGTCCATAAATCTATCCCCTATTTTGTAGATGCTATAACTTTTGCGCAAACCAATTAATATACGCTTATTGCGATTTTTTAAAAAAAAAATTTGTAGAAGAATATATATTGGCCTAAACTGAAGAATACATTTTTTTGTATTTTTTTGGAGAAATGTATTATAGAAAAAAGTGAAAAATATTGTTTTTTTTTTCAAAATTGTTGGTCTTTTTTTGTTTATAGCAAAAAAAAATAAGAACCGCAGACATGATCAAATACCACCAAAAGAAAGCTCTATTTGTGTGAAAAAAAGGACCTTAACCACTTCCGGACCGCCGTACGTCGTTTGACGGCGGTACTTTGAAGTGGGATACCGTTGTTATGGTAGCAGATAGCTACCATAACCCCGGTATCATTTTTTTCAGCCAGCGATTCTGCGTAAGATAAAAGTGATCTCCGCGGCGGATTCGCCGCGAGATCACTTTTATCAGCGGCGGGAGAGGTGCCCCCCCCCTCCCGCCGCTTTCCGGTCATCTCCGCCGCTTACCGGACCCGCCGGCAGCGGCGGAGATGATCGCGTCCTCTCAGGCTGGTGTCCGTGTGCCGAGTGAGCGGCTGAAGCCGCTCACCCGGCTCCATAACAATGCTGGGCGAAAGCGACGTCACAAGTCGCTTCCGCCCAATGCTCTTAAAGGGGACATTTTTTTTTTTCCCCTGCCACTTTTTT
>BLSH010134661.1:249648-269262 GCA_018402905.1 Glandirana rugosa
TCGTAGGTAGGTACGAGTGGGTAGGTAGGTAGGTACGAGTGGGTGGGTCGGCCCGAGTGGGTCGGTAGGTAGGTACGAGTGGGTGGGTCGGCACTGGGTGAGCATGGATGGATGGATGGGTGAGCACGGCTGGGTGGGTGAGCATGGATGGATGGCTGGGTGAGCACGGCTGGGTGGGTGAGCATGGATGGATGGCTGGGTGAGCCCGGCTGGGTGGGTGAGCATGGATGGATGGATGGGTGAGCATGGATGGATGCTGGGTGGGTGAGCATGGATGGATGGATGGGTGAGCATGGATGGATGCTGGGTGGGTGAGCATGGATGGATGGATGGGTGAGACTGGATGGATGGATGGGTGAGCATGGATGGATGGGTGAGCATGGATTGATGGCTGGGTGAGCATGGATGGATGGATGGGTGAGCATGGATGGATGGATGGATGGGTTAGCATGGATGGATGGATCGGTGAGCATGGATGGATGGGTGAGCATGGCTGTGTGAGGATGGATGGATTGATGGATGGGTGGCTGAGCATGGATGGGCTAAGAATGGGGGGGGTGTGGATGGATGGGGTGGATGGCTGGGTGGGTGATTGATGGATGGTGGGGGTTGCTAACTGTCATTTAGCAGTGCTGTGGGCATTACACATCGCCCACAGCACTGCTCCCCCCTCTCTCCTCTCACAATGCACCAATCGGTGCGGAGAGGAGAGAGAAAAGCCGGCGGAAGCGCTGGCTTGTTGACATGACGGCGCGATCACGTGGTGTGATCACAGCGCCCATTCACCGCGATCCGTGATCAGTCGGGTCCCCCGGACGCGACGGTCACGGATGTTCCTGTGTGCGCGCCCCAGGGGGCGCGCGGGAAGCGCGATTCTGGGAGGAAGTCCATGCAACCCCCCTGTGGACGTCTTTTGTCTATAGGGCGGTTGGGAAGTGGTTAATTACAGTTCAATAACACAGGTGAAGATGTACATATGTACAGTGGAATAACAATTAGAGAATAAAGCAGGTGATCATAAAGAATCCACCAGTTAATGCAATATACCACGCTAAAGGGGAACCCCAGGCCGGCCTATAAACTTTTATGTCCTAGTGAGAGACCAGTTAGAACAGGAAAAGGAGAGGGGCTATTTAACTAATAGTAACAGCAATGGCCAGAGTGCAAGCCTGCAATAGTCTTAACTGTCAGTTGGAGCTCTTTATATTGTATCCAAGAGATGGAACAGTGATGCTAATGTCAGCAGGACAGCTTAAACTGACTAGTAATATTTCTTAGGGTAGTTCCGGATATGTATGTCTATGTACAGTGTCTTATGTAATGCAATAAGGTGTTTCTAAGGGCAAGGTGTCTGTACACAGTGTCCAAAACAAGATAACCAGGTAGGGATGGTGAACAGTGGGCGACAGCCCTCTCACCAACTGAAGAGCAGGATAGGGACTTCCCAAACAATGATTCTGGATCAGACATCCTTCTGTGGACCGAACGGAGATGACCGACCAGCAGTTGGACACGGACGGTAGTTGTATCCGTCTGGTGATGTGGTGCTGCAGGGATATCTTGTGAACAGTAAGCATATTTTGGCCCTCCAGGGCCAGGCTGGAGCTACTGGATTGCCGTGTGGTAGGCCACAGCCCTCCCTCACAGCAGCAGGGAGGTGTTTGCTCGCTGAGGCCCAGAAAGAAGAGACCGTGGGGCGGATCTGCTGGCCCTTTTTATCGTTTCTCCCAGAGGTCATTGGTGTTGCAGAGAGCCCTCTGGGATATGTAGTCTAGGGATAGTTTCACAACCCCAGGACGTCTGCCTAGGAGACTACTGGTCCCACAATCCTCCCTGCTTGGCTCAAGGATATGAGGTCAGTTATTGGAGACCAGCACTAGAGGGACACAGGAATAGATGGAGAATGACAGGGGATGGTTTGCGGAACAAAGTAACTGTAGTCCACTGTCGGCTACATCCTCCCCCCACATGAAAGCCTTTGGTCCCCGAAGACAGGACACAACCTGTGGAATCACTTTAAAGTACTACATTGAATAGTAAACAGTTAGCTATTTTACAAGCCAGAAGCATCAACAGCAAACAATTTACTCAGAAGGATTATCTAACAGTAAAAACAATCTGTTCCCCAGAAACTACATCCGGGTTCTGGCTCAAGTTCTGGCTCCTCCAGGTTTTCAGGAGCAATCCCACTTTCTACTTCATGATTGGGGGGAGCAGGAATTTCCACAGGATCTGGCATTCCCGAGTGCTCACTTGGCTCTGCTTTAATTTCCTCGCTCTCTCTTACAGGGGTTAGCACAGGCCCTTTGGCCTCAAACAATGGAGGTTCTGCCCTTCTACTGGGGATGTTGCATTACTGTTCTCCCTAGGAATTTGAGAAACTTTAGGGTTGTCCTCAGATGAAGGAACACAAGGGTTAGTTCTTCCTCATCACTTTCCTCCTCTTGAGGTTTAGGTTCATGGCCCTGTCGTGTCCTGGATCTCAGAGTAAGAGAATGAAACGTCTCCGGGCAGGAAGGTGGCAGCACTCAACTGGATTTGGATATAGGCAGCAAGTGGTTTCGGTGCCAAGATTTGAGTGGGTGAGTCTTCCCTTAATGGCGGATCTGATAAGCGTTTGCAGATAATGTAGGGCTGTGAACACCATCGATCGGCCAGTTTCTGCTTTCCAGCCACCCCTAAATTGTGCAACAGCATCTGATCTCTGGGCTGTAAGTACTGGACCCTTACTTTAAGGTCAAAGTTCTTTTTGTTTCTTTGTTCCCTGGCTGTTGATGCTTCCATAGTTTTCTCATAAGCAGTCTTCAATTTTTTTCATAGTCTATCAACATATCCTTGGTAAGAGTCCTGAGATGTGTGATTCAAAGACGTCCCAAAAGCTAGGTCTACAGGCAAATGAGCTTCCTTTCCAAACATCGACTGATACGGAGAGTACCCAGTAGAATCATTCACTGTGCTATTGTATGCATGGACTACTGTAGCAATGTAATCACCCCAATGTTGCTTCCACGGCCGTGTTTAATAATTATTGGGCCCTGGGCAAACATTTTCTTGGGCCCCCCCTCCATGCAATTTTGTCCACCTGCTCTGAGACATACAGTACAATAAATAGCAGCTAGACTTAAAATCTGTTTACTGAATCAGATCAGGCAGTCATTGTGACTGGTTGCCAGAGGTTACACTGTATCACTACTGTTCACTGACTGGCTTCTAGAGGTTACAGCACACATTATGGCTCACTGATTATTTGCTTGAGGTTACAGCACAACTTCTGTTTGTTGATTGGTTGCTAGAGATTATTATACATCAATACAGCTCACTGATTGGTTGCTAGAGGTTACTGGACACCCTTACCCCTCACTAATTGGTTGCTAGAGGTTACTGCACATTATTACTGCTCACTGATTGGTTGCTAGAGGTTACTGCATATATTTACTGCTCAATGATTGGTTGAAAGAGATTAGTGCACATCATTACTGTTCACTGATTGGTTGCTAAAGGTTATAGCACATCATCTCCTCACTGCCTGCACACCATGGACTGGGGAAGTGAGGGGACCCATCAATAGAAAGAAAACTCCTAGGGATCCTAGGACTTCTGGGATCAGTGGCAATGCTGGGGGAGGGGGTGTGATCAGTGGCAATGCTGAGGGGTTGATTGGATTAGTGGCAGTTGGGGGGGTGAGATTATTAGGAGGCAGTACACTGTGGAAATTCTGAATCATGTAGAGCAAAGCTGGAAATCTTTGATAAGTATATAGTGGGGGATTTTACACTGACCAACAATGTAATGGGGAATTTACAAGGACCACCAATGTGAGGGGGCATAGGCGTGCACAGTGGGTGTGCCAGATGTGCCTGGGCACACCCTAATGCTTATGAGTAGTGTTGAGTAGTGTTGAGCGAACCCGGACTGTAAAGTTCGGGTCCGTACCGAACTTTGGGGTGTCCAGGACCCGAACCCGGACTTTTCAAAAAAAGTCCGGGTTCGGGTCCGGGGTTCTGGTAATTTTACTAAAAGTTCTGAAAAGTCCCAGGAAAGTCCTAGAGGTCTGCAAAAGGAAGGAAAATGGGGGTAAGGGTGGGACAAGTGCCCTACAAAGAAATGGGGACATTTGTGTGTTTGACCAAAGCCAGGAGGTGACAGCTTCCATCTTTTGAGGATCCATGACTACTCCCTCAGCTGAGACCACATGTCCCAGATAAGTGACTGAAGTCTGGTAGAACTGACATTTCTCCAATGACAACTTCAGCCCTTCAGCTTGTAACCTCTGGAAGACTTTCTCGGGGCGAGCTTCATGCTCCTCCAACGTCTTGCCAAAAACGATGATGTCATCCAAGTACACAAGCACCTCTATAAAGTTCATGCCGTCCACTGTGTTCTCCAGCAGCCTCTGAAAGGTGGTGGGGGCCCCTGTTAACCCTTGTGGCATGCGGTCGAATGCAAAGAATCCTACTGTGCTAATAAAGGCTGTCTTCTCCCGGTCATCTGGATGCATAGGTATCTGGTAGTACCCACTGTTTAGATCCAGAACACTGAACCACCTAGCTCTGAACAGGCATTGCAGAGCATCTTCTATACGAGGTGTGGTGTATTGATCAGGGATGGTTCTCTGATTCAGAGTTCTGTAGTCGATACACATCCGAAGGGATCCATTTTTTTTTAGCACCACCACAATATGTCGCCTGGACTCTCTAATAACTCCCGACTTCTTCAGTTCAGCTAGCTCTTCCAAGTCACACAAAGGGATTCATCTAGCTCTCTCTAGGAAAGGCTTGTCTTCACTCAGCCGAATTTAGTGTTAAGCGCTCTTAGCACAACCCACATCAAAGTCATTCTTGGAGAACATCTTCTCCCATTGGGTTAGCTGGGAGACAAAGTGGGATGCTGGACAGTGGAATCTCCCCCATTCTCCCTCTGGATTAAGTAATCCCCGGAAACAGGGGTAGCTGCACACACCTTCCCAATCACCACATGAGGTTTCAGGCTGATGGGGTAACTGGTGACATTTCTCACACTGACAGGGATTCTTCCCCCACTCCTCAATAATGCCCTAGTGGGCATGAATTCAGGAACCATTTCTATCCCCCCTATCTTCTTCCAACGGGTTAGCTTCTACCATCAAATAGTGGCCCAGTTGACCCCAAGATAGTTTAACAGTGGGTTTCATGTAGGCCCTTTCCCAGGCTGCAACACTCTTTCTTGAGTATCCAATTGCCACAGTCTCCCTACCCCCTCAACAGATGCCTTCTTTTCTTGCAGTACACTCTAAAAAGCCTGCCTCAACTGAGGATGAATCTTCCTCACGGGAGCACCTTCTATGGCCAATGGGGTGAGTAATCTCCTTACAAGGTTGGTGTTGGTACCTATCAGCAGAAAGAAGAATTTCGGCCCGCCCCAGGATGTTGAGGACAGACAACTGCCAAGGTATCAAAGGTTTCTAGCTTCCCGGCCAAGGAAGGATCGAAAATGATTTTGATAGGGATATATCTGTCGTAAGGGTACTTTTGGGTACCTATGCCCCAAATCTCCAACTCCTCAAGCTTACACAGAGGGATATGCTTTAAGCGCTTGTTATAGAAGTCCTGATACAACAATGTCATCTGAGCTTCAGTATCCAACAGCGCTTGAGTGTAGATTCCTTCCACTTGCAACAAAACTATTGGAGAAGGTCCTACCAAGTTCCTGGGCAGGTTTCCAGCGGGTGACTCTATAGTATGAGCCCTAATCAGCTTCTTTGGTGACTGGGGTGGCAGATTTCTAGCGGATGACTCTGTTGTCTGAGCCCTAATCAGCTTCTTTGGTGTCTGGGGTGCCTTTGTAACAACTCGATCAGAAAGGTGTGCATTGATCCCTCGCATCTGTCTTCACATCCCTGGAGACCCAGTTGTTTTTTTTTTCAGGCAGGGGAGGGGAAAGAGTAGGGAGGGGCTTTGGCTTCTTCTTTTTTTTGACTCCTTGTTGGAGTTGGAGCGCTCAATTAGCTTCTTCACTGAGGTCCCCTGAAGGTTCCTGCCGGCTTTTGGAAAAGCACCTTCTGCAAGGCTCTTAAAACTTTTGTGAGCAACTGTGGACTAATTCCAGCTTTGGGGCACTTCGCCGGAAAGTGTCGGAAAGTGTCCAACTTCTCTGCATCTGAAACATCTCTTGGCCTTACTTGGATGAGGCGTCAACCCTCCTGTTTAAAATTCTTGATCTTTCAACTTTGCTTTAGTTTCCATGACCAGCATGATACATCTGGGTTTGGGTCTGGGCAGCTTGGGTCATTAGTTCGACTGGGTCCGACTCATTGATGGGCTTTTTGTTGGGTTTAGGATGGATGAGCCCTCCTTGTTCTGGTTCTATTTCACTATCATCATCTGAGAATCCTGCGCCAGAGTAAGCAGCCCGAGCAGCCACTTTCTCCCTCTTTGCTCCACTTGCATCCAATTCTCTCATTCCTTGACTCTTCTCCTCCAATAGGGCTTCTCCTTCTCGCACTTCTCTCAGCAGTTCAAGATACCTTGGGACTTCCTGTGTTCTCTTCAGTAATAGCTTTAATACAACGGGATGATTGGGACAAGACCCGATCCAGGCGAGCTTAATCTGCGTCCTTTGGGTCAATTCCCTTCTTAAGGATGATCTGGTGCAGCATTCTGTCTACTCGAGAGATGTATTCAGGGAGTCTCATCCCCCCTTTCTTGATGAGTGTGGTTAAACTTGTACAACAGATCTGCAATTGTCTCGACTCTTCCAAATTCAGCATACAAAGCATCTATGTAGTCCATAGCAACACAGGTTTTCTTCCCCATCCTCAAATTTCAGATTACTTCAGCAGCTGGGCCTTGAAGGCTCTCACTAAGCCGCTGTAGTTTCACAGCCTCTGGAACACTCCATTCCTCAATGGCCTAACTCATCCAAGTCTCAAACTCTTCTTCTCCGATGGGGGTTGGTAGCTGCCCTGAGAAGAACCGGAGTCTCCGATAGCCTTGATGTGCATTTCCGGGTCCATTCTTCACTAAACTGTCAACTCTTGTCTAGGTTGACTAGGGCCTGCTGCAGAGAACATCCCGGACGAGCCCCCAAATGTAACACTGACCTTTAAGGGCTGCTTAGAATCACCTGTTCATCTGCACCGACCTGACCTTGTGAACCCTCCAACCCACATGACACTCCAACACAAGTTAAATAGATATTCTCATGGGTTTTACTGAAGGAAAGATATATGTACAAAGGGGTTATTGATCAACCAAGTCCTGGATAACAGCCAAGACTGGAAAGGAAACTCCCAGAAAACAGCTTAATTACAGTTCAATAACACAGGTGAAAGATATACATATGTACAGTGGAATAACAATTAGAGAATAAAGCAGGTGATCATAAAGAATCCACTAGTTAATGCAATATAATACCACGCTAAAGGGGAACCCCAGGCCGGCCTATAAACCTTTATGTCCTAATGTTCGCTCGATGAGGCCCAGGAAGAAGAGACCGCGGGACAGATCTGCCGGGCCATTTTATTGTTTCTCCCAGAGGTCATTGGTGTTGCAGTGAGCCCTCTGGGATGTGTAGTCTAGGGATAGTTTCACAACCCCAGGACGTCTGGTCCCACAATTCTCCCTGCTTGGCTCAAGAATATGAGGTTAATTATTGGAGACCAGCACTAGAGGGACACAGGAATAGATGGAGAATGACAGGGGATGATCTGCGTAACAAAGTAATCATAGTCCACTGTCGGCTACATCGTTGTGTAAAAGGACTATGGCATATGTGTGTTGAGTATAGGGGGGTTAGTAAACTATACCATTTTAAGCCCCAATTTGAGAACACCCACAATTAAGCTGAGTGCACTGCTTTATTTCTGCAGTGCAGACCATTTTTTTTTGGAGGGGGATGTGTAAAAAAAGGGGGGGGGCGTAAAAAAAAAAGAGAGAATAAAACCTGCTTAAAACCCCAACAATTATATATTTTCTGAAAAGCATTGACCCTGGTGAATACAATAGCGCTAGATCAAATTTAATTTACAGTATGTTACATGGTATTTGCTCAATGGTTTATCAAGCTCAAATTTTCAATGAAAATATGCACAGTATTTAGATACCCAACAGGTTAAGCTTAAAAATGACAAGCATCCGTAAAACAATGATGAACTTCGGTACCCTTTATTTTTCATAAGCAACACTTTTTAAAAGCCCTTATAGGTCGTCACTTTAGAGTTAACCCTGCATAATAGTCCTAGAATGTTTGCTCTTATGCTGACTTGTGCTTTGATATGCAACATGAGTTGAGTATGCAACATTTTCGTATGCAGGTGCCCCTGATGGGTGTGTTTATGCATACATAGGGGTGGGGCGTGAAAATAATTTTTTAGGGGGGTTTAAGTGCTTGGGTATACACAAAGGGGACCAAAATAGGGGGCCACAATTTTTTGTGACAGGTTCTCTTTAATGAGACATTAGGGAGCTGTTAAATCTCTATTAATCCCATGATAGCTCATCTGCTCTCCATTAAAGGTAATAGAGTGCAGATTGTGCTCCACAAGCTTCTTTATTGGCCACAGTGGCCAATGAAAGTGACACCTGAAACCAGAAGTAACACATTGCTTCCAATTTCTTTACAGCTAGGGGACATCAGGTGGAAGCTAGTCTCCCTCCCATCCACCCGATGACATCTGCCATCTCAGTCCAGGGCCCACAGGTTGGACGGCAGAGCCTGGGCAGCATAGGGCTGGGGCATATTTCTGAGGATCAGAGAAAGCCCCCAATTGCTTTCATCAGGGAAACCCTGATGGCCATGCCAAAACCTCAGAAAGATATAGGTTCCTCAACACCTGAAACAGCAATAGCTGAAACGTTATCTGTAGCCCAAAGAGGCAAGAGAGCTTGTAAGAAAAAATATAGAGATTTCTTCTCTGAGATAACTGGTCTGACCAGATATTCAGCAAGACATAATTACTAAGCCAGGTGTGCAGATAAATATAAAGCCTTATAGAATACCAAAACTAAGCAATAGGCAGCAATGGAAGAAATAACCAAAATGATAGCATTGGGAGTGAGAGAGAAATCTCCATAGAGCACGCCTCCAAATTTTAAACCAACCTGATGTTGCAGGTTGACAAACTCATTGACAGGTTGGCCTGACAAAAGGCTACTGGCTTTTCCGAAACTGCCAAAGAAAAGTGATGTGGCGTGGCCCCTTCACATGAAACTAAACTAGGCCTAAAGACTGCTGGACTGTGGTATTTGTTTGGGGTGGCTGGAGAGCTTGAGTGCTCTTAGGGCTTGTTTACACTTGTGGTGATTTCACATTTCCTTTTCATTGGCACTTTAAAGTAGTATTGATGTTCACCTATTCATATATTACCGAGGTGCAGATTCATAATTGAAGCTTTAGATTTAAAGGATAAGTTCACCATCTTGGGTGGAACATGTTCCCAGTGCTGCTGCCACCGCCCACTGCCCAACATTCCCTGTACTAGCTGCCACTGTTTGAAAATGGCTCAGCCCATACAGCCATGCCATTCAGACACACAGCTCCGTGTGTCTGAATGCACTACAAGCCCCAACATCCTTAGCAGCTGTCGGCTTGTAGTTTGCGCTGTGGAGTACCATCGTAGTTCATTGAGTCTTCCTGTCAGGGAGTATCGGCTTACCATTACAGAATATACGGGTAAGCCAATACACTGACAGTGTGCATGAGATCTGCATGACATCGGCGATCACTGGTGCAATGCTTTCCAGGCTTCTGCAAAAAACAATAATAAATGCACATTTTTTTTTAACCTGCATTTATTTTATTTTTTTTTTTAAAGTGAACTTATCCTTTAAAGAGAACTTGGTTCTAAAAAAGTGAAGCTTTGTTACATTATAGGGAACATTTAGTAATGATAATTGCACTAGACGGTACTCTGAAAATGTACCTTTGTCTGGAATATCTTGTAAAAACAAAACAGCAATAACAGCAGTTCTCTTCCTTCTTTGTGGGTGTGCCTAGGCCTGCCTGTGCCTACAGCCTCATAGCTGTATATCTGCAATCTGAGATCTTCTTAAAGTGATTGTAAACGATCACCTTGTAAAACAAACCATTCCGTTTATAATTTAAATGAATGGCAAAACATTTGTCTATAGATATAAAAAAAAATTGTGAATACCTTTTGTTCCCTTTTTTATAAGTGATCACATTCCCTCTGTTCCCTCTGTTCTCAGCTGCATAAGAGCTGGGGGGAGGAGAAGCAACAGCACACTGGACTTTCCAGTGAACAACTGTGCAGGGGAGGGGGGGGGGATGTGTCAGGACAAGTCTGATCATTAGAGGAGAATACACTGAGCTCCCAGCTCAGCTAGAGGACTGACCACGATGTGTTCTCCTGCTTGGTGTGGTCAGTATCTAATAGGAAAGCAGACAGGAACTCCAGGGTTTTCACACAAAGGAAGCAATACAAAGAGACCAGGATACTTTTTCATATAAATACATGGTACAGCAGGCAGGTCAGAGCTGTGACAAAAAATAGGCCTGAGCATTTTAGACTGAGCAGCCCATTTTTTTTTTTAAACCAATACCTTACTGTGAGAGGAGGACCTCTGCAGGTGTATTTGAGGGTGGTAGACCAGCACAGCGCCAGAGAAGTATAAAGACAGTATCTGGCTACGCCCATAGTGTATCCTAAGCACCTTGTGTATCCTACACAATGTTCGTAGCCTGATACATTTTTTTCCTCCTCCGACGGGTTGCCTAGGCTACCAGCCTACTGTCCCTCCCTGAATGCCGGCATCTCTATCGAGGATCACCTCCCCAAATGCGAAGGACTGTAAGTCCCAACATGAACCCCTGAGATCTAAGGATGTGACCTCTTCCTCCTCTTTCTATCCCTCCAATGGTGCCATCTGTTGTACAGCACCAGCTAAATTGTCATCCTCTCTGTCCCTGCATTTCTGCCCGGCTCCTTTGTGACAACCCAAGAGGTTCCATCCCTGTCCTGACCTCAGACTCTCAAATCCACTTCCTTTCCCATTATGAGCATGGGGCTGCCTCTGCAGGGGCTAGAGAGGGCAGGTGGAGTTGAGCACTAGGAGGATGAATGCTGGGGGCCTCTCTCTGCATTATGCCACATCACAGTTTGCTAGATGCCTGGTGGTCCTAGCAACCAGATAGTGGGCAGTGAAACCAGCAGACCTGGCTCTCATCCGGACTAGTACTGTGACTGAAGTGGCAGCCATTTTATGGAGCATCAGAGCAGACCTGGGGGCAATTACCATTCTGCACCCTGGCCCAGTTAGCCCCTGACATGCAAATGCCCAGTGTGCCCTATGGCCAGTCCGGGCCTGACAGCAGGAACAGATCAGGGATATGAAATGTAACAAACATTTTAAGTAATACTGCCTCTGATTGCTAGTCTCCAGACATTTGAATGAGATTTGATGATACCATTAGTGTGCTCAGGGGCGTTGCTAGGTGGGAAGAAGCCCAGGGGCCAAAAATCGGGTGTGGTTTAAACCAAATTGTGGGCGTGGCTTTAAGGGGTGGGGTTAAATTCTGAGATGGACGAGGCTTGGAGGAAAGAAGAAAGAAAGAGATAGGGAGGGAAGGAAAGAAAGAGAGATGGAGGGACAGCAGGCCCAGATCCTACACCATAATAGCAATATGTGTATTCCAGAAAGTTTAACAATCAGCAGATAAAGATATTCCAAACACCTGGTGTTAGCGCTTCAATCATCCCGGCACCATGGTTATGGTGTCATGATGATTGAAGCGCATTATTTCTATTATTACATTGTAATATAAAATTAAATAGTTCAATTCACCATAATGCAGAATCAGTGGGAGCCCCGGGCGTGCCACTTGCTACGTCGCCTGCCACCAGACGCCATCAGGGTTCCACCTTACATCAGGTGTCCCCAGCAGAGTCCCTCCTTTACATCAGGGTGTCCCCAGCAGAGTGCCTCCTTCAATCAGGTGTCCCCAGCAGAGTGCCTCCTTATATCAGTTGTGGGGGGGGGGGGGAGAGAAAGAGAGGGGGAGAGAGAGCACAGAGGGACTACAACTCCCAACATGTCAGAGAGAGGGGGAAAGGGGCAGCAAGAAAGTATGTGAAATAAACATAAATAAATAAATAACAGTCTCCCCCCTCCTCTCTCTGAAATGCTGGTATTTGTAGTTCCTCTGTTATTTCTGTATATTTTTCATATTTTCTAGCTGCCACCTCTCTCTCTGACGTGCTGGGACTTGTAGTCCCCCTGTGCTCTCCCCCCCCCCTCTCTCTCTCTCTCCGGGAGAGAGAGAGGGCCAGTGAGGGGAAGAGAAAGCACAGATGGACTAAAACTCCCAGCAGCTAGTGACAGAGACAGAGAGTGTGGCACCAAGCGCGGCCGGTCCGGATCTTCCACGCACGTCACACATCCCGCACTAGCACGGGATTGGCTATGTGTGACGTGGCGTTAATCACAGCCGCCCACAGTGTCCCTTCCTTTGCTTGCAGCAGCGCCCTATGGATGTCACGCGTCTCATGCTGTGGGATTGGACAGCACCAGTGTGACATCCATCATAGGCGCCACCGCATCAATCATTTTAATGACCGCTCGGGAATCTCTGGGCTAATAATGGAGGTAGACCGCCCCGAGCCCCGGGACTTTTCGAGGGGAACACCCGGGGCTCTAGCCGCCTTAGCCCCGCCCTCCCGATGCCCCTGAGTGTGCTGTTTGCTGGAGGGGAATCTGCACTGCATGTATCTCTCCTTGATTCTGCTTCATTTAGGGCCTGTATCAACAGGTTTTGGTTGCTTCAAATGTGTTTTGCATTCCTATATGAATTTATAGGAATGCAAAACCCACTAGAAGCAGGTAAAATTCAGCTCAGAAGGAGGTCAAATGCACCTGTCAATTAATTCTGAATGATCTTGGAAGTGTTTCAAGCTGATGTAATTGACACAAGCCCAAAGTCTTTTGACATAGGCCCTTAGGCTAGGTTCACACTTATGAAATGAATGAGCTGCTGTGCCCTCACATCCTGGGGGCGGAGCTGTGACCTCATATGGGGCGGGACCTCCAGGTGATGTCATCTGGTGGCCACGCCCCATGCCAATATAAGGCACAGCACAGAGCGGTGAGGGCATTCATGAAGGAGATCGCGTCGTGTCAACATGGGAAGAAGAAGAAGAAAAGAAGAAGCAGAAGAAGAAGAGAGGGAAGAGGACAGCGGAGAAGACCGGCAAAAGAGCAGAAGACGCCGCAGAGGAGAAGAAAAGACCCCTCAGAAGATGAAAGACCCCGCAAAAGAGCCGAAGAAAAGAAGACACCGGAGAGGGGAGAAGACAGCCGGAGCTGATTTAATAAAATATTTTAAAAAGCTGTGTGTTTTTTTTGTGTACATATTTCTTTCCAGGTAAATGGGTAGGGGTACGATGTACCCCATACTCATTTACATAGGGTGGGGGGCCGGCATCTGGGGGGCCCCCTTTTTAAAGGGGGCTTCCAGATTCCGATGAGTCCCCGCCCGCAGACCCCGACAACCACCGGCCAGGGATGTCGGGAAGAGGCCCTTGTCCTCATCAACATGGGGACAAGGTGCTTTGGGGTGGGGGGCACAGAGCCCCTCCTGCCCCAAAGCACCCATACTCCCCATGTTGAGGGCACGCGGCCTGGTATGGTCCAGGAGGGAGGGGGCCGCTCGCTCGTCCCCACCCCCTTTCCTGGCCTGCCAGGCTGCGTGCTCGGATAAGGGTCTGGTATGGATTTTGGGGGGGACCCCACGCTGTTTTTTCTGCATGGGGTTCCCCTTAAAATCAGTACCAGACCAAAGGGCCTGGTATGCTCCTGGAGGGGGACCCCATGCCAGTTTTTTCTTTAAAAATATGGTGTGGAGTTCCCCTTCAAGATCCCCACAGCACAAGTCGCATGCCAAAGTCGGATCAGTGAAGACACTGATACGACTTTGATCCGACTTCAATGCCTTTCAATGGGCTGAAGTAGGATCAAAGTTGGACAAAAGTAGTACAGGAACCTTTTTCAAAGTCGCTCCAACTTTGAAAAACACATGTCGGACCAGTTAAGACGGCTCTCATAGGGAATCATTGTTTTTGCGACGTAATGCAACTTGTGCTCTTCATGTAGGTCCGAGACTAGTGTGAACCCAGCCTGAATGTGAGAGAGACATTTTTAGTTCATTTGTGTTTGACTAACACCTGAAGAAGTTCTTCCTTCAGTTCTACAGCCAATCCAGTACATACTGGCTTTTCCAGCTACAGCAAACATTCTGCAGCACTCTCTTCATGTTTAATCACTTGCCTACTGGGCAATTTTACCCTGTTCCTGCCCAGGCCAATTTTCATCTTTCAGCGCTGTCACACTTTGACAATTGTGCTGTCATGCAACTGTACCCATATGAAATTTTTATATTTTTTTTTTCACACAAATGGGGCTTTCTTTTGGTGGTATTTAATCACCACTGGGTTTTTTTTTTAAATAACAAAAAAAAGACTGACATTTTTGAAAAAAAGTTTTTCATATTTTGTTATACAATTTTGCTAACAGGTCATTTTTAACCTTCACTGATGTGCACTGATGAGGCGGCACTGATAGGCGCTGATAGGCTGCACTGATCAGGCGGCACTGGTGGACACCAATGAGGAGACACTGCACTAATAGGTGGCACTGACAGGTGGCACTGATGGGCAGCACCGAAGGGCATTGATTGGTGGCACTGATAGGTGTCACTGGTGGTCACTGATAGGTGGCACTGGTGGGCACTGATAGGTGGCACTGATATGCAGCACTGACAGGTGGTACAGATGGGCATGGATAGGTGGCACTGATGAGCAGCACTGAAGGGCACTGATAGGTGGCAATGGTGGGCACAGATAGGTGGCACTGGTGGGCACTGACAGGCAGCACTGACAGGCGGCACTGATGGGCACTGATAGGTGGCACTGGTGGGCACTGATTGGCAGCACTGGTGGGCACTGTTGGGATTGCACTGATAATCAGGACACTGATAATCAGTGCCCTGATTTTCAGGGTACATGTTCTTTTAACACAAGTCGGTTATCGGCTCTCCTATCCTGGAAAGGAATGCAGATAACCGGCTTGTGTTTACATTGTGATCAGCTGTGACTGGACACAGCTGCTCACGTGGTAAAGAGCTGCTGTGATTGGCTCTTTACCCGTTCTGTGATCAGCTGTGTCCTAAGGACATGGCGATCACGGAGCGTACTGCCCTCATGCCACAGCAGGTGCACAGGAAGTGCAATCATGGGAGGATTTCATTAGCGCGATCAGGAACATTAATTTGAAATCAGAGTTAGATGGAACAGAGGTCCGGACAAGGCAGTGATAGATCAGAAAACCAGGGACATTTAGTCCTGGTTCACACTGATGCGATTTCTGATGCATTTCAGAACAAATGGAATTGCATTACAAGGGAAATAACATGATTTTTCCATGGAGGCCTTTCGCACATTTGAAGTGCGATTCTGATGTGATTTTGGTGCGGTGTGATTTTTAGCTTCATAAACTTGAATGGTATGTAAAACATTTATCTGTCCTAACACAATTCCAAAAGAGAAAGACTGCATTTAAATTGCATCACAAATGGATTAGACTTGCATCAACTCGCATAGCTGGGGAGCGTGTGGGCACAGCTGGCTCCAGGTCTCAGCCACGTACTGAGCCAGCTCTTAAGCAACTGAGTGGATTCCAACAATATTGTGGGGACCCTTGCAGATCCTTGCAGAGCCTGGAGCAGCTCTGCCACATCAGCTGATAGTGGACAATAGCCTGCTATCAGCTGGGTCACAGGAGAGCAAAAGTAAGTGCACTCCTGCGACCCACAAAAGAAGTATGGCCAAAAAAGCTTTAACCATATTTCTCTTTTAACCATTGGTGGTTGGTGCTCCAGCTGGGGGGGGGGGGGGGATGGTAAACAAAACAAACCACCCGACACCCCCCCCTGGGGGGCAGCAAACAGGCCATCCGACCCTCATGCAGTCAGGCGGCGAAGCAGAGCAGAGAGATTGCTCTAGGCGGCGATGCAGAGCAGAGAGATGATGGCGGCCATCTTCCGGATCTCCCCGTGCATCCTCCCCACCCCTGGTACCAGCCAATATGATTGCTTCTCCTCTCAGCCAGTCGCGCTCCTCACACTTCCTGAATGGCCGGGAGGGGAAGCAAAAAGACAATAGCGAATATTAATTTGCTATTGTCACCCTACCCCTGCACCCCGAACCCACTCTTTTTTTAAGCCAATTAGAGCCTCAGGCTCTAATCATGTGCTTCAAAAAAACCCACTTGGAATCCATTCATCCAGCACCCTGCGTGTACATCAGGGGCCAGATGCATGGATTAGGGGCGCGGCGCCCCTACGCCCCATATGGAGCAACCGCCACTGCTTTTAACATAAAGAAGCCTCCATAAATAAATGAAATAACGTTCTGGTCTTAGGGAACCCCTGCTAATAATTACAATATCTAGAGATCACAGACTATTGGCTTGATGGGCAGTGGGAAGAACGCTCCTTACATTTGTGGTCAGTGGGAAGAACCCCCCATACAGAAAAAAAGATCATAGTCAGTTGTTGCTTATCTGAGATACAGAAATTGCTCATTGTTCAAGGAATCCCAAGCAAACCTATAGAACCCTAAGGTTCTATAGGACACTGGTTGAGAAAGGTGTCTCTAAACAAATACACACTCATCCCTGGGCACAGCTGCTTGTGACCTCTGTTGCTATGTCTGCTAGTTTTACATCCAAATAAAACCAGAGAATCACTAGAAAAAATACCAGGACAAATACCCATGCAAATTAAAGAACTATTTTTGAAGTAAGCATTATAATGTTACCATTTCCTTTTTAAAACATGCATTGAAATACAAAGAAAATACAACTACTACCCAGAATGCCATTGTCTCATTAGTTCCAAATTCCCAACGTGGGGGACCTAGCCAACATACGTGCGCTTGGGCTCCCTTCCATTATATTTTATCTACAAGAAAAGCAGTTTGATTAGAAAAAAAATATCAAGAAATGTCACAAAAAGAACAAAGGAAAACTGTGACAATACAAAGAGAACAGCTCCTGGAGAGAGCATTGTTGTAAATGTTAAAATCCTTATAAATATTCAACAGGGCAACGAATGAAAAGATTCAATTATTCATGGGCAGATCCCGCCCGGCCAGGAAGCTAAATGTTTTCTAGAGGATGGAGCTTGCGCTAATTTGGATCTCTCATTTTTTGGCACAGTCATACACTGTACCGAGGAGGGGGAGATGTGATATAGAAGGGAAGGAGGGAAAGAGACAGAAGATGAGGACAGGGAGACAATTACTGAATGGGAAACAGACAGAGAAATAAGTATGAGAAGCCAAGAGATACCAATAGATGGAGGGCTAAAAGATAGGAAGGCAGTATGCTACCCACCGGCCGCTAGAAGCACAACTGATTTAAACATTGCTAGCAATAGCTAGGGATTGTGTGGGTTAATGATTGGCCCAGAACAAGGATAGAGTCAATTGCAAAAGTGAGCAATTGTTAACTGTTAACTGGGAAAAATGGAATGGCCTCTGTACGGTATGTTAAATATTGCACAAGACAAAAGTCGATGCAGGCTCAGGTGATCTGTGATTTATATGAATGGGCAGATCTTGTAATTGCAAGAAGATTTCTACATCAAAGCTTAGCCACAGAGAGAGAGAGACAAATATAAGGACAGAGAGAGAGAAGAGAAGCATCAAAATTAGAATTTGAATATTTTAGCATTTTTCTCTGCCTTATAAAACAACAACAAATTGGTGTATTCATATGTGTGTACATTTTATATATTCACAGAGACTTTTTTACCTTCATATGGAAAATTATGCCGATACATCTGTAAATTATAACTTGCCTTTGGACAACAGTTGCAGGCTTGCCAACCCCTCATGACTTTTTTACTGATATGAAAAAAAAATTCAATTTTTACTAAAAACCTGATAAATGACACACTCCTATAAGAAAATAAGACAATTGGTATTTAAACAATATGTAAACATTATCAAAACCCATAAAATCTCCCTGAGTTTACAATAAAAAATGGTGAAACAGTGGGACAAAATGTGAGCATAACTAAAATTATGAGACATGGGGAATCTTGGGAGGAGAAAGATAAACACATTCTTAAGCATGCCATGGCTAACAGTGGGAGTGGCTTAAAGAGGAATGATTAAATAGAACCTAAACTTAGCCACCGTATATATTGCTCACACATGACATGGTTCTTGTACCCACAAAATACTCCTAATAACTGAGCCACACGTCACAGTCTCACAGACACACATAAACCGCAGGACAAAGGATCATTTTTAAAAAATGTACATTTTCAATCAAATATTTAGGAGGGTTTGTAGAGAGAGGGGGGAGAAGGCAGGAGGAGGTGTAGAGAAAGAGGGGGAAGAGAGAGTGGGAGGTGGGTGAAAGAAGGGGGGGTGGGGAGAAAGGAGGAAGGGGTGAGGGTTGAGGGAGAGAGAGTGGGAAGGGATAATCAAGGGGAGGGAGTAAGAGGGGGAAAAGTGGAGGGAGAAAGGACAGGTAGTAGAGAAGGGGGAGGAGGGGAAACAGGGAGGGGGGAGATAAAGTAGGGTGAGAGAAGGAAATTGAGGAGAGAATGGGGGAGAAGGTCAGATGACGGAAGAGAGTTAAGGAGGGGAGACAATGGGGGAGAGGGAAAGAAGGGGGAAAGAAGGTGAGGTGCGGGAGGGGAGGGAGAGATTAGGGAAGGTGAACAGGGTAGGAGAGATGGAAAGGGAGGTGAAGGGAGAGAAAGAGAGAGAGGTTTGGGAAAAGAAGAGGAAATGGGGCAGAGGGGGAGCAAGCAGGTGGGGTAAGAAGAGGCAGAGGGGAAGGAAAGAAGGGAGGAGGAGACTGAAGGTGGGGTGAGGGAAGGGAGAGAAAGAATTAGGGGGGTTATGAGAGATGAAGTAAGAAGTTGTGTTAAGAGAAGAGGGGGGAGAGAGAGAAGAGGAAGGAGTGCAACAAAAAATATGTGGGGGTGGATAAAGTAGGGGATGGGTGAGAGAGGGAGAGACGATGGGGTGAAAGAGAGGGGAGGCAAAGAAAAAGGAGGAGAGAGAATTGTGGGGGGGAGTGGTGTGAGAGAGAGAAGGGGGGAGAGAGAGAAGGAAGATAGACACAGGAGGAGGGAGAGAATGGGAAGAAAAAGGAGGAACAGAGAGAGGCGGAGTTGTGGGTAGGGAGGGAAAGATGGTGGTGTGTGAAAAGGGAGTGTGAGAAAGAAGGTGGCGTGAGGTAGAAAAAGTTGCGTGAGGGGGAAGAGAGAGAGGCTGGGGAAAGAAGAGCAAGAAGGTGGGGTTTAGGGGAGGGGGAGAATGAAAGAAAAAAAGTGAAGTGGGGAGAAAGAAAAGAGGAAGGAAAGCAAGAAAAAGTGTGTGTGTGCTCGCAAGTGGGGGGAAAGGTGGAATGAGAGAAGTGAGGTAGGGGGGATGGAGAGAAGGGAGGAGGAGACAGAAGGTGGGGTGAGGACAGAAAGGAAGAGGGGGAATGGGGGTGAAGAGAGAATGGTAGAAAAGAGAAATAGAAGAAGAGGAAAAAAAGTAGGGACAGAAAAGAAAGGAGAGGGAGAATGTGTGAGAAGAGAGAAATGGGGGGGGGGGGG
>BLSH010134661.1:269525-282149 GCA_018402905.1 Glandirana rugosa
GTTAATCGTCCATACAGGGTAAGACCTTACGTCTGACACATTATATATATATATATATATATATATATATATACACAGTCTGCATTCCAGAATGGGACATACCTGCTAATTGCAGAACTGCACCCACCCTATAAGAGACCCAGGGCTATGGGCCCCAGACTCGGGGCTATAGCCCCAATAGCCACCCCCTAGCAACGCCTCTGGCCAAGGGGTTGGAGTGTGAGCAGATATGATTGTGAAGAATGCCCCTATTACTTTGCTGGTAAGTAGGGGGAAGAATGCTCCCTTTGGTTGGTCAGTAAGAGAATGATTCTTTGGTGGTCAGTAGGAGAAAGAATGTAGAAACCCCATTGACAACTCTCCTTGCATTGGTGTCATGCAGATGTAGCTGTTCCCTGAAAGTGCTGCTGATGAATGATGACTAAACATGATAAAAGTATAGTAACAGTACCTTTCCTGATAACAGCAACACAGATGATGATGATGACCAAGGTTATTTTCCTATTGTACAGAAGCTGCCAGCACACACATTTTAGTGACTCCATGCACACTGACCCAGTAACCAGTCTAGGGGAGGTCATTTTAGATTTTAATGCAGAGTAAAGTTGCAACTGAGGAGGGGTATAGGGCATGGCATACTCCAATAAGTGCAAGTTCCAAAAAAGGAGGACTCTAACATCACTGTCCTGTAGATGGGGCTTCTTGATCCCTGAGACTAGAAGGAATGGCCAAATCAGGGACACTG
This sequence comes from Glandirana rugosa, assembly GCA_018402905.1. Lineage (NCBI taxonomy): Eukaryota > Metazoa > Chordata > Amphibia > Anura > Ranidae > Glandirana > Glandirana rugosa. Next base: position 270,271 of record BLSH010134661.1, read on the forward strand.
TGAAGGCTGTAGCCTGTAAAGCTACACTGGCCTGTCTATCCTTGCAGTACTAACATCACCCAGATTAGCAAACAATATTTAAATACCACCAAATAGTTGCCCAGACTTGACTTCCTGTTGGCTTCTAATGGAGTGTTAGTAGACTGGTGAAATCTCAGGGGTGTCTTTATGGTTGCTGGTATAGGCCTCCCAGCTCTGCCACACCCGGGACCCTGATGAGCATCAATGTAGATCAGCAGCAAGGTTTTCAGAGATGGCAGCTTTCCCAGCTGGTGAATCTTCTAGGCCAGATGTGTAGGGCTGTATACCCAGCACATGTTAGGCCCCTAACAGGCTTTTGGGGTATGGCAGCTTAAACAGTCCAGCAACAACTTCTCAGACCTCAGCCTGAGACAAGAGAGCTAACGCATGGTCTCCCCAAATATTTATACTCTTCAGTGGCCTGCCTCTTCTACTGTACCAGTGGCATGACTCTTCTACTGGGATGGCTGAGGGAAATATTAATATTCATAACTCAGCCTGGCAGGGAAATCTCATACTATAGCCAGTGACACCCACTGGCAACAGTGAGAGATCACATCCCCAATGAGCTTAGGGAGAAGCCAAGTGCACAACTATACAAATCAGAACTAGGCTACCTACCGCCCAGCCAAAAAACTAAGATTAATAAATGACAAATCACCAGTGACAAGTTCGCTATTCATAAAAAACGAAAGATTCATCTGCTTCTTTGCTTCACAACCTCAAAGGCTGGATTAGCGACAAGTGACATTGTGCATAGTTTGGTGATGTAGCAGTCGGGAGTGATGCATGCAGCCAGGTGAATATTTCCCTCTGCATGGGCAGTGCAGTAGCTAAGTGGTTAGCACTTTCGTCTAGCAGCACTAGCGTCAGCAGTTTGAATCCCAAAAATGGCACAACCTGCATGGAGTTTGCATGTTCTCCCTGTGCCTGCATTTGTTTACTCCAGGTACTTTGGCTCCCCCACACACTCCAAAGTCATGCTAATAGGTTAACTACTTGCCACCAAATCACATACATGTACTGCATGTGATTGATTTCAACAAATTATACCGAGATGATGCCTGCAGCTATAGGTATCATCCCGGTATTGTTTTTTCCGGAGGTGACCGGGTGTTATGTAAAGCCATCCTAGCGGCTAATTAGTGATCCCTCCCACCACTCACTGGAGCCTCTCCGGGCTCTACCGTCCAACCGGCAAACCTGGAACAAGACCGACAGTTCTGCCTGCTTACCAGAGAGGTGATCGACAACCTAAAGGTCCTTGATCAGCTTAAATGGTATAGGAAATTGGAAGCGACAAGCATTATTGTCACTTCTGGTTTCCCTGGAGGTAAACAGCGCCATTTTCAAATGGTGAAATCATCTGATCACAGTGATTTTGGTGTGATCAGATGCTTTAATAGACCTCAGATCTCTCCATAAAAGAGTACCTGTCACTGCCTATTGCTGTCACAAGAGGTTTACATTCCTTGTGACAGCAATAAAACTGATCAAAAAAATAAAAAAAATAAGGAAACAGTGTTATAATAAAAATTAAATACAATTAGAAAAACATGTTTAAAGCGCCCCCATCCGATGCGCCGTGTGTTTTTATGAGCAATCCTTTTCGTGATTCTGGTTGGATGATTGCTGCCCTTTTCTCTTCTTACTGAAAGGTCAGAGTAACCTCAGAACGCCTGATCTGCATTCTTTTTCATGTTCAGTGATTCAAAGTATTAAAGCCAAAAGAGGTCAGCAATAGCAGCTGCATATTTCTCGAAATCAGTGGTTCTCAACTCCGGTCTTCGAGACCCACTAACAAGCCAGGTTTGCAGGATAACTGAAATACATCACAGGTGATGTCATTTGCTGCTCAGTGATTGCAGTATTCTAGTCTGCATCTCCCCAAGGTAATACTTAAAATCTGGCCTGTTGGTGGATCCTGAAGACAGGAGTTGAGAACCACTGCTCTAGATCATGGGTTTGCCTCACAGACATGTGTAGATGCGCTTACCACACATTACTTAGATTTTTCATTGATCTGATCTGATAGATCAGCAAAATATACAAATAATGATTTAATGTGAAGGTCTGACAAACTGGATATGAGTTGAATGGGTTGCTGTGGTGGGTCCTGTTTATTATAGTAACAATCAACTTGTGACTTACATTATATACAGTATATTCATGTTAAAATCTAAAGTGCCTGTTTTTTCCCTTTAAGACAATGTCAGTGGTGTTTCATAAAATAATATATATGCTACAATGTAAACTAACCTGTCAGCATGCATGATTGATTGAATTAGTTAATTACTTTATTAGGTAATGGATTGCTTTAATTAATTAAAATAGCAGCTGCTTACTGTATAGCAAACATGGGTGCAATCTAGAAACAGAAAACCGTTTACTCGCTCAGCCTCTGCTCTACTCCAAATGTTGAGTGATCTGACTACAAGCCTTTGCTTTCAGATGAACAACAGAAACAAGGTCAGGACCTCAGCCAATAGCGCTATATAAACTGTACTTTACTAAAGGCAACATAGCAACTGCCACCCATGTTACACTAAAACAGCCTTTCTCTTTTTTTTTTAACATGGAGAAAACCCTAAAACAGGGGTCTCAAACTGTCGGCCCCCCGGCTGTTGCAAAACTACAAGTCCCATGAGGCATTGCAAGGCTGACTGTTACAAGCATGACTCCCACAAGAACATCTGGACAGCCGCCAGTTTGAGACCCCTGCCCTAAAATAACTTTCTGGTCTTAGAGAACCCCTCCTAACTTTATCTACATTAATTGTATGATCACTGGGAAGAATGCTCCTTCTATTTGTGGTCAATGGGAAGAATCCCCTCTTACAGATAAAAAGATCAGTGTTGTCAGTGGTTACTTATTTAGAAGGCAGAAATTGCTCATTGCTCAAGGAACCCCTGGCAAACTTTGGTGGAACCCTGCTTGAGAAAGGCTGCATTTAAATCCTAGGTCAAGTAGGAGAGAGGTAGGGTTTTTGTTGCTTTTTTACTTTTGACAGAATATATGATATTAACCATTTCAATGCTGGGCACTTTCACCCCTTTCCTTCCCAGGTCAATTTTCTGCTTTCAGTGATGTCGCACTTTGAATGACAATTGCGTGGTCATGCAACACTATACTCAAATGAAAATTTTTTTTTAGTTATTTTTTTGAGACGGATAGAGCTTTTTTTTTGCTTTCAGCACTATCACACTTTGAATGACAATTACTCAGTCATGCAAAATTGTACTCATATGAAATTTGCATCCTTTTTTTCACATAAATAGAGCTTTCTTTTGGTGGTATTTATTCACTAGTGGGTTTTTTTATTTTTTGTGCTATAAATAAAAAATGACTGAAAATTTTGTGAAAAAATGCTTTTTTCTTTGTTTCTGTCAAAACATTTAGCAAATTGGTGATTTTTCTTCATACATTTTGGCCAAAATTTATACTACTACATATCTTTGGTAAAAATAACCCAAATCGGTGTATATTATTAGGTCCTTGTGAAAGTTATAGAGTCTACAAACTATGGTGCCAATCATTGAAAATTGATCACACCTGATGTACTGAAGGCCTATCTAATTTCTTGAGACTCTAAAGCCTCGTACACACGTTACGACAATCGTACGTACGATCGTCGCAAATCGTATGTTGGCTGTTGTATCTAGCATACTGACTGCACTACACGATCGTACGAGCACAGAAGAACGTTCAGGTGCATGTAATTAGCGTCCGGCCGTTCCTGACTTCGGAGCATGCGTGTTTTGCACAATACAACTTGTTGTACCAACTGCTCTGTACACGCGATACAACGGTCGTATGAGCGCTTGTTGGTACGACCAAGTTTTCTAGTCTGCTCATACAACTCCCTTGTACGACCGTCGTATCGTATGTTCGACTGTTCTAATCGCGCATACGAACGATCGATATCGCATACAACGGTCGTTAGTACAACCTGTTGTATGCGATCGTCGTCCCGTGTGTACGAGGCTTTACTAGCCAGGAAAGTACAAATACCCCCCAAATGACCCCTTTTTGGAAAGTAGACATTCCAAGGTATTTAGTAAGAGGCATGGTGAATTTTTTGAAGTTGTAATTTTTTCCCCACAATTCTTTGCAAAATATGAAGATTTTTTTTCTTTTTTTTTCACAAAATTGTCATTGTAACAGGTTATTTCTCACACACAGCATATGCATACCACAAATTACACCCCAAAACACATTCTACTACTCCTCCTGAGTATGGCGATACCACATGTCTGAGACTTTTTCACAGCCTGGCCTCATACAGAGGCTCAACATGCAGGGAGTGCCGTCAGGTATTCTAGGGACATAAATTACACATCTAATGTCATGAAGACCTATCCACATTTTGAAGGCCCTGGAGCACCAGGACAATGGAATTGCCCACAAAATAACCCCATTCTGGAAAGCAAACACCCAAACAAATAATCTATGAGGCATAATGAGTCTTTTGAACTGTTCATTTTTTTCCAGTCGTTTTTGGAAAATGTGAGAAAAAAATGAAAACGCATTTTTTTTACACAAAGTTGTCCATTTATATGATATTTCCAACACATGGCATGTACATAGCAAAAATGACACCCCAAAATAGATTCTACTACTCCCCCCGAGTATGGCGATACCACATGTGTAAGACTTTTACACAGTCTGGCCACATACAGAGGCCCAACATTGAACTAGCACCTTCAGACGTTCTACAAGCACAAATTACACATCTCATTTCTCAACCACCCTATTACATTTTTGAAGGTCCTGGAGCACCAGGACAATGGAATTGCCCACAAAATGACCCCATTTTGGAAAGAAAACACCCCAATGTATAATCTATGAGGCATAATGAGTCTTTTGAACATGTCATTTTTTTCCAGTAGTTTTTGGAAAATGTGGGAAAAAAATGAAAACGCATTTTTTTACACAAAGTTGTCCATTTAGAAAATATTTCCAACACATAGCATGTACATAGCAAAAATTACACCCCAAAATACATTCTACTACTCCCCCCGAGTATGGCGATACCACATGTGTAAGACATTTACACAGTCTGGCCACATACAGAGGCCCAACATTGAAGTAGCACCTTCAGGCATTCTACGAGCACAAATTACACATCTCATTTCTCAACCATCTACCTATTACACTTTTGAAGGTCCTGGAGCACCAGGACAATGGAATTGCCCACAAAATGACCCCATTTTGGAAAGCAAACACCCCAACGTATAATCTATAATTTTAGAAAGATTGTTGCGCTAACTCAAAGGTGCATAACACCGTGCTTAGTCCCAAACTAATAAAAGAAACCCCTAGATGGGGAAACCAACCATAATCTTAAAGTGCAGGGTGAAATACACTAATTAAATGCATAAACGTATTTAAATCCCCATACAATCAGAATGAACCCCTAGGTAGGAACATTTAAACATAATTGCATAAAACGCATGTGAAATACAGTTTCATAAATACATAAATCATATACAATACTGTGAAGGCATAATTTGAAAAGGAAAAATAAAAATAAAATTGAATAGTCCCAATATTGGTGTTGAGAAAAAACGTAAAAACGTTCAGTGAAAAATTAAGAAATAATAAGTTGAAAAAACATCCAGAGTTCTGTGCAAATTGAGAGAAGGAACAAATTCACTCCAATCTTCCACCACCAAAGATCACGCAGACACCTCCAGTGATAAAAAGTGGTAAATAAACCCTTACCAGAAACGCAGACCCACTATCTCTAGTAAGGGTCAATATCGCTGGCAGATATAGCCCTCTGCAGGGTCTAAAGATTCGATCCTTCTCTGTTCCCAGAGCTCCGTGGCAGCCACAACCGGACTGAATGGTTAGACAGCCAACTTCAAGAATCTCACTCACCACATAGCATAAAAAGATAAGGGCCACATAGCGTAATACTGTAACGCAGTTTTATTAAAACATGAACTAAAAACAGGGTACTCACATTGTACAGTCAAATAATGCGCATAGATTAGTAAAAGCCGGCAGATTAAACAGAACGCTCGTCCTCGCGGGATACGACATGCAGCGTGGTGACGTCAGTACGTAAACTCCGCCCTACATGTTTCGTGATAGGTCACGTCTTCCTGGGGCACGGGCAACGTCCTGCGTCACCACAATATATACTAGCTATCTGCGTTCCAAGCCTCGCTCCACTTGCATTCATGTTCCAAGCCTCATTTTGATATGGGACCGTAAACACATAACCCTTTAGTGGTAATCATCGGCTAATCACTGGATAGGTCAGAGCAGGCGTAATGGAACGCAAACAACTTCCATATATGTCAGATTATAAAATGTATATTACCTAAAAATCTTCATAGTTCTACCCCAAATAAAACAAGGAATCAGACGGGGGAGCAGCGGGAAGGAAGAACGAATCCACCACCCCGTATTGCAAACTACCTCCCCCATCCCTTCCTAAGTGTACAAGTTAATTTAGTGATCACTTTTGACAGGCAATCAATGTGCACAAAACTATTAGGAAGGGGACATCTAACAAAAATTCCATCACTTCATTAAAAAAGGGGAACAACCCAATATAAAATAAAAATATATAACAGAAGAAAAAGGTTATATGGACTTTATAGGGGTCTTACCCAAAGGTAATCGCAAATATACAAATAGCCACCATCCCATTGCTTCATAGATATTATATAGCACTACAGAAGATAGTTTTCCATTATATGTTGAATTTCATCCAAGAGCAGGACCCATTATCTCTGGCTGTTATTAAAGGCGACAGCACACAAGCAGGTAATTAGGAATTATCAATAAATGCATTTAATTCGACATCAGCGTTTAATCCTTTAGGCCTTAAACACTGTAACCTGTAAATCCAGCTCATTTCAAGCTTGGAGATTTCCCTCCTCTTAACCCCACCTCTCCAGTGCACCTTTAATACACCAATACCCAGAAAGGAGGTCCCCTTTGGATTCTTTTCATGTTTATCTCGATAGTGCCTGGAGAGGGGGTGGTCTTTGAACCCTCTTTTGATATTGGCATTATGCTCCATGAGCCTCACCTGCAGGGGCCTTACAGTCCTACCTACATAGTGAAGCCCACAGGGGCAAGTGATAAGATACACCACATGCGTGGTATTACATGAGATAAAGGACTTTATTGCAAAACTTTGAGGAATAGTATTGGGTTTAAATGTCGTAGTTTTTCTAATTTTGATTTCATTAATCTGACAGACTGCACACCTTCCACATTTATGGAAACCTGTGATATTCCCAAAGAAGGACGGTCTAGTAGTCGGAGGGTCAACCACCCCTGGGGCCAGTTTATCCCTAAGCGAGGGGACTCCTCTGAATACTACCTTGGGCTTATCTGGCACAATCTCCCTAAGTATTGGATCATTCTTAATAATATGCCAATGTTTATATATTAGACCTTTTATCTGGTGGTGTTGTGTGGAGAAACCCGTAATAAATGGAAGACTAAAATCCCCACCTTGGTTAGATCTCCTAGGCCTCTCCTCCAAGAGTGCCTCCCTATCCAATGATTCCACCATAGAGATTGTGTGTTCCAGAAAATCCAACTCATAGCCTTTATCAAGGAATCTTTTGGTTAGAATCTTTGCTTGTTCCGCAAAGATCTCTGGTTTGCTGCTGTTACACTTCAACCTTAAGTACTGGCTTTTTGGTACTGCATCAAGCCAGGCCCTATGATGGCAACTATCCTTTGAAATATATGAATTCCTGTCAATAGACTTGAAATGGGTGGCCGTATGTATCCGACCATCTTCCACCCATATTTTCAAGTCCAAAAAATTGACAGATTCACGGCTTGCTTCATACTTGATACTCGATACCTCTCTCGTTGGCATTCAGCTCACACATGAAGTCCTCAAGAGATTCCAGGGGGCCGTCCCATAGGAGGAGGACGTCGTCTATATATCTCATCCACAACACCAATTGAGGCCTAACGTGGGCATAGACGACGTCCTCCTCCCATTTCCCCATAAAGAGGTTGGCCAAACTGGGGCAAACTTTGCCCCCCATGGCCACCCCCCTATGTTGCAAATAGAAGCTCCCCCTGAACAAGAAAAAATTGTGTGTAGTAGCGTACACAAGCAGTTCCATAATAAATGTTCTCTGTATCATTGGGAGAGTGGCATCTCTACTAAGAAACCATTCCACGGCAGCTATTCCCCATTGGTGCGGGATGTTAGAATACAGGGAGGTAACGTCCCCAATCACCATCCAGACCCCCTCCCTGCATTCACATCCTTTAAGGACATTCATTACATGCCGACTATCCTTAATATAAGCAGGCAATGATTTCACCAAGGGTTGCAAAAACCCATCTATATACTTCCCTATACGAGATGTAATGGAATTAATTCCACTAATAATTGGTCGGCCTGGTGGGTGAACTGGGTCCTTATGTAGTTTCAGCAAGTAATATATAATGGGTATCCTTGATGCTGCAGGAACCAAAAATTGTTTTTCCTTTTTGTTAATAACCCCCTTTTTATAACCCTTATCGATTATTTTTACCAAGTCACGTTTGTATTTTACTCTAGGATCTGCCATGAGGGGAGCATACGTGTCCCTATCATCAACTATCCTTCCCAACTCCTGGAGGGTTATGTGTTTACGGTCCCATATCAAAATGAGGCTTGGAACATGAATGCAAGTGGAGCGAGGCTTGGAACGCAGATAGCTAGTATATATTGTGGTGACGCAGGACGTTGCACGTGCCCCAGGAAGACGTGACCTATCACGAAACATGTAGGGCGGAGTTTACGTGCTGACGTCACCACGCCGCATGTCGTATCCCGCGAGGACGGGCGTTCTGTTTAATCTGCCGGCTTTTACTAATCTATGCGCATTATTTGACTGTACAATGTGAGTACCCTGTTTTTAGTTCATGTTTTAATAAAACTGCGTTACAGTATTACGATATGTGGCCCTTATCTTTTTATGCTATGTGGTGAGTGAGATTCTTGAAGTTGGCTGTCTAACCATTCAGTCCGGTTGTGGCTGCCACGGAGCTCTGGGAACAGAGAAGGATCGAATCTTTAGACCCTGCAGAGGGCTATATCTGCCAGCAATATTGACCCTTACTAGAGATAGTGGGTCTGCGTTTCTGATAAGGGTTTATTTACCCCTTTTTATGACTGGAGGTGTCTGCGTGATCTTCGGTGGTGGAGGATTGGAGTGAATTTGTTCCTTCTCTCAATTTGCACAGAACTCTGGATGTTTTTTCAACTTATTATTTCTTAATTTTTCACTGAACGTTTTTACGTTTTTTCTCAACACCAATTTTGGGACTATTCAATTTTATTTTTATTTTTCCTTTTCAAATTATGTCGTCACAGTATTGTATATGATTTATGTATTTATGAAACTGTATTTCACATACGTTTTATGCAATTATGTTTAAATGTCCCTACCTAGGGGTTCATTCTGATTGTATGGGGATTTAAATACATTTATGCATTTAATTAGTGTATTTCACCCTGCACTTTAAGATTATGGTTGGTTTCCCCATCTAGGGGTTTCTTTTATTAGTTTGGGACTAAGCACGGTGTTATGCACCTTTGAGTTAGCGCAACAATCTTTCTAAAATTGATACCTTTATGGTGGAATATCGCACCTTTCATTGTTGCAGCTATTGTTAGATTTACCTTTTTCTTAGCGCGGTATTTTTCTCTATATTTGTATAATCTATAATGCATAATGATGTAATTTTTTTCCAGTAGTTTTTGGAAAATGTAGGAAAAAAATTAAAACGCTTTTATTTTTACACAAAGTTGTACATAGCAAAAATGACACCCCAAAATACTTTCTGCTACTCCTCCTGAGTATGGCGATGCCAAATGTGTGAGACTTTTATAGGTGATGTTTACTCATGGGTGTGACGGTCACTGACAGGTGATTGGCGATGGTCACTGATGGGTGACTGGTGGTGGTCACTGATGGGTGGCAGGTGACTGGCGGTGGTCACTGATGGGTGACGGGTGTCTGGCGGTGGTCACTGATGGGTGATGGGTGTCTGGTGGTGGTCACTGATGGGTGACGGGTGACTGGCTGTGGTCACTGATGGGTGCCGGGTGTCTGGTAGTGGTCACTGATGGGTGATGGGTGTCTGGCGGTGATCACTAATGTGTGAGAGGTGACTGGCGGTGGTCACAGATTCGTGACAGGTGACTGGCAGTGGTCACTGATAGGTGATGGATGACTGGCGGTGGTCACTAATGGGTGACTGGTGGTGGTCACTGATGGGTGAGTGGTGGTGGTCACTGATGGATGACTGGCGGTGGTCACTGATGGGTGACGGGTGTCTGGCGGTGGTCACTGATGGGTGATGGGTGTCTGGTGGTGGTCACTGATGGGTGACGGGTGACTGGCTGTGGTCACTGATGGGTGCTGCGTATCTGGCGGTGGTCACTGATGGGTGACGGGTGTCTGGCGGTGATCACTAATGTGTGACAGGTGACTGGCGGTGGTCACAGATGCGTGACAGGTGACTGGCGGTGGTCACTGATGGGTGACGGGTGACTGGCGGTGGTCACTGATGGGTGACTGGTGGTGGTCACTGATGGGTGACGGATGACAGGCCACGGGTGACTGGTGGTGGTCACTGATGGGTGACAGGCCATGGTCAGTGATGGATGACAGGTGACAGGCCACAGTCAGTGTTGGGTGACAGGCCACGGTCACTGATGTGTGGCGGTTGACACACCACGTTAACTCCAGATGCACCTGAATGGTGTAGGCACCCTAATGTTCAAGGTCCCACACCATGATGGCTGTCAAAGGTCACCAGAAGATGCAGTGTCCAATTGGACAGCTGTTACTTTCATGAAACCAATGGAATCCTGAGGGGGTATTTTACTCCATTGTGGCATAGTGCCACCTACGGAATGGAGGAAAAACCTGCACCTGCCTACACTCCCAACCCCACGCCCCCCCCCCACCCCCACCTTGATGAATGCAGTCCTCAGCATACAAAAAGAGAACATGGTAAAAAAAAACACAACATAACAAATAAACAATGAAAACATCACACAACATAACCAGAATATCTAACAAGTAATTACCATCTGGTAGTTCTGGTAGGAGAGTGTTCATCGCCATCGTCCATAGCTTCAACAAAAGGACCAAGCACGGTGTTATGCACCTTTGAGTTAGCGCAACAATCTTTCTAAAATTGATACCTTTATGGTGGAATATCGCACCTTTCATTGTTGCAGCTATTGTTAGATTTACCTTTTCCTTAGTGCAGTATTTTTCTCTATATTTGTATAATCTATAATGCATAATGATGTAATTTTTTTCCAGTAGTTTTTGGAAAATGTAGGAAAAAAATTAAAACGCTTTTATTTTTACACAAAGTTGTCCATTTATATGATATTTCCAACACATAGCATGTACATAGCAAAAATGACACCCCAAAATACTTTCTGCTACTCCTCCTGAGTATGGCGATGCCAAATGTGTGAGACTTTTATAGGTGATGTTTACTCATGGGTGTGACGGTCACTGACAGGTGATTGGCGATGGTCACTGATGGGTGACTGGTGGTGGTCACTGATGGGTGGCAGGTGACTGGCGGTGGTCACTGATGGGTGACGGGTGTCTGGCGGTGGTCACTGATGGGTGATGGGTGTCTGGTGGTGGTCACTGATGGGTGACGGGTGACTGGCTGTGGTCACTGATGGGTGCCGGGTGTCTGGTAGTGGTCACTGATGGGTGATGGGTGTCTGGCGGTGATCACTAATGTGTGAGAGGTGACTGGCGGTGGTCACAGATTCGTGACAGGTGACTGGCGGTGGTCACTGATGGGTGACGGGTGACTGGCGGTGGTCACTGATGGGTGAC
>BLSH010134696.1:0-13577 GCA_018402905.1 Glandirana rugosa
TTTCTTGTTTCCTGCGAGTGTCACTGCTGGCGAATCCATGAAGGGCCCCCTCTTCCCTCCGGGCCAGGGGCCCTTCTCATTGATCCTGGGGCCCTTTATAATTGTGGTCCCGCAGGGGGCCCCCTTCCTGCCAACTTGGGTAGGGTTGCCACCTTTTCTTTAAACCAATCTCAAACATTTTAGCGGCACTTTCCTAGAGCCCCCCTTACATTAGAGTTCCCAGCATTCCCCTTTAATCAGGAGTCCAAGAGCAGCCCTTGCATCAGAGTCCACAGAGCGACCCTTACATCAGAGTCCGCAGAGTACCCCTTACATCAGAGTCTGCAGAGCGCCCCTTACATCAGAGTCTGCAGAGCACCCCTTACATCAGAGTCTGCAGAGCGCCCCTTACATCAGAGTCTGCAGAGCACCCCTTACATCAGAGTCTGCAGAGCGCCCCTTACATCAGAGTCCGCAGAGCGCCCCTTACATCAGAGTCTGCAGAGCGCCCCTTACATCAGAGTCCGCAGAGCGCCCCTTACATCAGAGTTTGCAGTGTGCCTCTTACATCAGAGTCTGCAAAGCACCCCTTACATCAGAGTCCACAGAGCGCCCCTTACATCAGAGTCCGCAGAGCGCCCCTTACATCAGAGTCTGCAGAGCGCCCCTTACATCAGAATCTGCCAATCACCCTTACATCAGAGTCTGATGAGCCCTCTTTACATCACAGTCTGCAGAGAGCCCCTTAAATCAGAGTCTGCCAAGCCCTCCTTACATCCCAGTCTGCAGAGAGCCCCTTAAATCAGAGTCTTCCGAGCCCTCCTTACATCACAGTCTGCAGAGAGCCCCTTAAATCAGAGTCTGCCAAGTGCCCCTAACATCAGAGTCTGCCAAGCCCTCCTTCATCAGAGTCTGCAGAGCACCCCTTAAATCAGAGTCTGTAGAGAGCCCCTTAAATCAGAGTCTGCTGAGCCCTCCTTACATCAGAGTCTGCCAAGTGCCCCTTACATCAGAGTCTGCCAAGCACCCCTTAAATCAGAGTCTGCTGAGCCCTTCTTACATCACAGTCTGCAGAGAGCCCCTTAAATCAGAGTCTGCCGAGCCCTCCTTACATCACAGTCTGCAGAGCGCCCCTAACATCGGAGTCTGTGAAGCTCTCCTTCATGAGAGTCTGCTGAGCCTTCCTTACATCACAGTCTGCAGAGAGCCCCTTAAATCAGAGTCTGCCCAGCCCTCCTTACATCACAGTCTGCAGAGCACCCCTTAAATCAGAGTTGGCAGAGCCCTCCTTACATCACAGTCTGCAGAGCGCCCTTAAATATCGGTGATACTGACACTGATTTTTAAAAAATGAAAAAAAAATCTGCCCAAAAAAAGTACTGACCCTGACCTTTGACCCTGACCTTTGACCCAAACACCAACCCTGGCACTGACCTAGGCTCGGTTCACACCAATGCAGGACGTATTTTATATCATGGGTTCCTATGGAAGACGTTCACCTCTCTGCATTTCTGTGCCTCTGCATTTTTGGAAAGGGTTCGTTTTTTTTTTTTTTTATAAACGCAAAACTCTGCTTTTTTTGCTTATTTTGTTCCATAGACTTCAATGGAGACGCTTTAGAAACGCATGGAGTGCTTTTTTATGTGTTTTTCATGCTTTTGCATTATTTAATCTGCCCAACAACAAATTGGTCAGATAAAAAGAAAAAAAGCATGACAAATACAAAACGTAAAACGCATAAAAAACGCATCAAACATTTCTGTCCGAAAACACAGAAAACACAACAAAAAGCGCTGCAGAAACGCTGGAAAGCAGCATGCGGTGTGAATGAACCGATCCAAGTATTTTATATAAAGTATAAATATTTCTTTGTTCTTTTCTCTGTGCGAGGAGAAAGGAAGATGCAATGTAGGCGTGCGCTTGGTTTCTGACAATTTTACATTTTTCATTACAATAATACCGAATTTATACGAATCCGAAATAACGAAAAAAAATTCAGATGAAAATCGAATTCAAATCATTTTAGAATATTTTTGAATGTGAAAATTTCCCAATTTCCGAAGAGAACAAATAAAATAGAAAACAAAGAAATAGAAGAGGAAAAAAAACAAGAATACAAAAGAATGGAACAGCGCTGTCCCCCTCCCCCACATTCTATTCTTTCATTTATTCCCCTCTATTGTATTCCATCTTTTTCCATTCTATTCCTCCACCCCCACCCCCCATTCACCTTGGAAATTGGAAAACGATTCGAATCGATTGGAAAAGTAATAAACAAAACGAATGAAACAAATTTATGTAAATAACCAAGCAAATGTTTTCGCTCCGCGCTTGTCTGTGGATCTCTCTCCTCCCGGGGGCGGGCTTCACCATGATAGCCAATCAGAGGCTACCGCAGCGATCAGGTGACCCGGAATGGGGAGTCCCAGGTCCCGATTGTTAGTAAGGGGCCCTCGGTGAGACCCCCATGCAGCGCGATCCCAGCACAGAGACAGCACAACTATGCGGCCCCCCGGGGAGAAAGCCCAGTCCAGGGGGGCCGCATGTTCGGCACCAAGGGGTTAAATTATAAAGCAGCTCGCGTGACTTTTGTAATGGAGGTGAAATTCCCCGCTTATTGTAAAGGAGAGGAATGGAGCCGCGTCGGTCCCACAAGCGCGCGGTGGACTCTCGGGGCCGAGGACATCGATGTGAAAAGGGTGGGGATGCTGCGGCGTCTGTTTTCCATTCATCTCCGGGCCGGGTTCCAGGGCCGATAATAATAACGCAATAGGCAGGTACTTCTCTGCCTTTTCCTTATAAAACGTCTGATTACTTTATAGAATCCCCCCTCCCCTCCCCCGATTTAATGTAAAAAGCTTCAATCAGTTTTTCATAAGTCTCAAACCTCTCCTAAGCAAGGAAAGCGATTTTATTAGTCGCTCCTAAATGAATCTGATAAAGTCGCATTGACTGAATCGCTGTATAAATAACCTTTCCTTATTGAGCCCAAGGAAGATAATCCGTCTGTAAATTCTGTTTACTGTGTGAAGAAGAGATAAGGCGGAAGGTTTCCTGTCCGGGACGCATCCAGGAACTCGCCGTTCGCTCGCGGTGGGCGCTCTTCGGTCGGTAAAATGGCCGGAATTTTGGATTGGGTTTTTCACAAATCTGCCCCATCTTTGCAAGGGCAATTTTCAGTCCATTTGGGGAGATTGCCCCTCACTTCCTGTCCTGGAGGCACAGCAGGAAGTGAGAGGAAATCTTATGCTGGCCATGCACCAGCAGAATTGTGCTCAAAAATTGTAATTTTCTAATGGGTTGTGGGCAGGGGTGTTGCTAGGTGGGAAAAATACCAGGGGCTTCAGCCCAAAGATAAATTTGATGTACCTGTGCCCATCAATGCAGCCCCGCCAATGCCCATCAGGGCAGCCTCGCCAATGCCCATCAATGTAGCCTCGCCAATGCCCATCAATGCAGCCTGATCAGTGCCCATTAGTGCAGCTAGTCTAGCTAGTGCCCATCATCAGCACAGCCTTGCCAGTGCATGCCATGGGGAGAGGAGAGCCACCACCCATCGGTGTGCAAGTCCTGGCTTCGGACCAGTGTGACGTCCATCATAGGAGCCGGTCCACTGGAGGCGGGACTTGTCTGTCACTCTACCACGTGGGGTAGTCCGTATTGCCCTGAGTTTCTGGTCAACCCCAGGCCTTGGGACTTGGAGCTAACAATTTAAAATGACAAATACCAAGCCCGGGGCTTTTTGGGGATCCACTTGGGACTGTAGCCCCCTTCAGCACCCCCCCCCCCGCCGATGCCACTGGTTGTGAGGGTCATTTGAAAATTCAAAGGAGCAGGGTAGTGTATATGGTTTTCCTTTGGGAAACTCCATCCCCATCAAAAGGCCAGTGAGTTTGTAGGCAGGTGCAGTCTACTTTCTCCACTGCTGGTGGCGCTGAACCTCAGAAACTTTGCAGAAGGTCAAGAGGATATTGGCTCCTCTATGGTTTCTTGGGTCACTGGGGAGCTATCCCATTGGATATTGCCACTCCATGTGACCCTGGAGACCATCTTGGATCTGGCAGAGTCTATTTAAGACCCTGGCTCCTAAGCTTGGTGCACATTTCGCGTGTGGGTAGTGTAGGGACAAGACGCCCCTCTATCGGGACATTATTAGTGGTAAGGAGAGGTTCCAAATGAGTAGCAAAGATCAGGGACACGCTAACCTTCCTGGATGCCTCCCCATTGGGCACAGACTGGCCAAGCTGCTTTCTATCCCTCGAGGCAGATGCTGTCGGTGCATCCGAGACCCGCTGCTGCACTGTTCCCTGCTACTTTTTATGAGTGCGCCCGGTCAGGTTCCCTTCCCGCCCGGTAGTTGTACTTGTTTGAACTACAGTTACAAGTTCATCAACCTGCTGATTTGCATAAGCCGTCCCACATATATAGAGCTGTTGCGCCTGTCTAGCCACACCCCTGATGACGTCAATTGATGACGAAACGTGTAAGGAGGAGTCGGAGGTGTGTGACGCGACTACATGCTGGGATGTAGCGGCCATCTTGTGGGTTAGAAACGCCGGTCATTTCTGTCATGCTGATTTTAATCAGAAATGTGAATGTTAATAATAAATCTGGTGATGTCTGCACTATGAGCAGCGTCTCTTTTCTGTTCGTTGGAGACTTCTGTTGCCGTGGTGGAGATGCCAGGAAATATCCCCAGGGTGGATGGAGCTATCATTTGATTGATATTCATTACGCATTTGATCCTTGCTTAACCACTTGCCAACCGCGCATTGGCAGAAAACGGCCACAAGTTGGACTCATTATTCTGGGAGGGCGTACTATGATGTCCTCCCCCATGCCCCCTGGGGCGCAGAGTCTCGGATCGCGGCAAAGGGCCAATGGCAGCAGCCGTTTACCCCGTGATCACTCCGTCCAATGACAGAACAATCAATGTAAAGAAGTTGGGGTCATCCAGCGCGTCAGCTCTCTCCTCACACCGATCCAGCTTGTGTGCAGAGGAGAGAGATCGATGCCCAGTTATTGTGTGATTTTACTGTGCCCAGCAGTGCTCTACTATACCATCAGTGCCACATCTGTGCCACCAGTGCCACTAAAGTGCCCTATAGTGCCATCAGTGCCACTACAGTGCTCATCTGTGCCATCAGTGCCACATCTGTGCCACCAGAGGGCCCATCAGTGCCACTACAGTGCCACCTTTGCCCATCAGTGCCACCTGTGCCCATCAGTGCCACCTGTGCCTATCATTGCCACTACAGTGCTCACCTGTGCCATCAGTGCCACTACAGTGCCCATCAGTGCCACACCTGTGCCACACCAGTGCCACCTTTGCCACTACAGTTCCCATCAGTGCTACATTAATGCAACTACAGTGCTCATCTGTGACATCAGTGCCACCAGAGTGCCCATCAGTGCTACCTGTGCCACTACAGTGCCACCTGTGCCCATCAGTGCCACCTGTGCTCATCAGTGCCCTCTGTGCCCATCAGTGCCATGCAGTGCTCATCAGTGCCACTACAGTGCTCATCAGTGCCACTACAGTGCTACATTAGTGCCACTACAGTGCTCATCTGTGGCATTGGTGCCACTAGAGTGTCCATCAGTGCTCATCATTGCCATTACAGTGTCATCAGTGTTCATGTGCACCACCACAGTGCTTTACAGTGCCCATTAGTGCCACTTTAGTGCTCATCAGTGAGACTACAGTGCCCAATAGTGCACATCAGGGCCCATAAGTGAGTTCTCATCAGTGCCACCCTATCATTGGATCCTCATCAGTGCCGTCAGTGCATCCTCATCAGCCCCCATCAGTGCATCCACATCGCACCACAGCCCACAATCACCCGTATGGCAAACAAAATATTTTTCCACCGAGGAGGCAGACGGGGAGCAACGAGAGCAGCGGGGAGTTCTCTGAGTCTGCGTCTGATTCTGATTCAAACCAGGAGCCCGTCATAAGCAGTGGGTCTGATAGAGAATCGGAGGAAGAAAAACTGGTGCCCATGAAACAAAGGTGTTCTGGCGAGGAGCAGCAGGCTACTACAACTAGCACAGTGCCATCCACCTGTAGCACAGTGCCATCCACCTCTAGCACAGTGCCATCCACCTCTAGCACAGTGCCATCCACCTGTAGCACAGTGCCATCCACCTCTAGCGCAGTGCCACCCACCTCTAGCACAGTGCCATCCACCTGTAGCACAGTGCCATCCACCTGTAGCACAGTGCCATCCACCTCTAGCACAGTGCCATCCACCTGTAGCACAGTGCCATCCCCCTGTAGAACAGTGCCATCCACCTCTAGCAGAGTGCCATCCACCTCTAGCACAGTGCCATCCACCTCTAGCACAGTGCCATCCACCTCTAGCACAGTGCCATCCACCTCTAGTGCAGAAATTAAGTACCACTGCAACAAAGGCTAAGCACTAGTGGGGTGTCATCTCAGCCCCAAAGGGTGAGGATCCATGCCAGCCTTCCCTATGCCATTCAGAACCCCCTGTGGCTTCCCTCTAATTCCGGAGCAGCAAACCTCCCCCCTTTCACCGCCCAGCCAGGTGTCCAGGTGAACACCGATTATTTTGCCCTTTTACTGAAGACCTCCTATCGTCCATTGAGGCCCAGTGCACAACAGTTCATAGCAAACAACCCCGGTTCTCGTTACGCCCGTCCCTATGAGTGGAGAGAACTTAGGTCTAACGTTTAATATGGGACTCACAAAAAAAAACGAATTATACTCCTGCTGGTCCACCAACCCATCCACCACATGCCAATCTACTCATCCCTCATATCAAGGTGAAGATACCTTATGATTCTGTGGTTCCTCCACTATAATGACAACACAGAGTGCCCTCACCGCAATGATCCGGCTTTTGACAAATTATTTAAAATTCGGCCACTGCTAAATTATTTCTCTGAAAAATTCACCCAGTTCTGTAACCCGACCAAAATATCTCCATCAACGAGTCCCTGCGCAGGAAGACCATCAAACAGTTTATCCCCAGCAAAACGGCCCGATGTGGGGTTCAGCTGTACAAGCTTTGTGACCGAGCCACCGGCTACATCTACTCCTTCCTGGTCTATGAAGGGAAGGACACCCAGCTGCATCCCCATGAATGCCCGGAGTACATTGGAGCCAGTGGAATGTATTTTGGGGTGTAATTCTTGGTATGTACATGCTATGTGTTAGAAATATGAAGAGCTTTCAAAAATGTGATAGGTTGTCAGGAAATGAGATGCATAATTTATGTCCCTAGAACACCTGATGGCGCTCCCTGCATGTTGGGCCTCTGTATGTGGCCAGGCTGTGTAAAAGTCTCACACATGTGGTATCGCCATACTCAGGAGGAGTAGCACCATGTATTTTGGGGTGTCATTTTTGCTATGTACATGCTGTCTCTTGGAAATATTTTATAAATGGACAACAGGGGGTGTGGCCTGACGGTGAAGAGCGAGGACGTGACTCTGTATAGCTCTGGATCCCCGCTACCTTATCCAGAGCCATCCAGACGCATCCTCGCCAATAAAGACACCATACGCACGGGGAAACATCCCTCACATCCCGGGCTGCATTTTGAGCCCACTTTTGGGGCGAAATTCCACCCGCCGGCAGCGCTGCACGGCCCGTAAGCCACGAGCATCATCGCTCCTGAGAAGCCGGCGCCATCTTTGCGGCCTACTCCGGCCGAGCAGGGAGTACAGCACACCATCCAGGCGTCACAGGACCGGGTAAATGGGTCCACACCTTGGGGGAAAACCATCACTCATCAGAGACCACATTAAAATGCTCCCCGGAGCGACTGGCACCAGCTTAAAGGGCCCGATAGCGGTGGCCCCGACGCCATCTTAAAGGCCTCGGCTCCAATCCCTCAGGCCCCACATCTCGGACAGCACAGGGAGACATCCCACCACAAGCCCAGCACACGAACCACCTCCTGAGCAACAGAGAGCCCCCTGCACTGCATACCAGGTAGTGGCCCCAGATTATAGCAACCGCGTGCTCCCGCGGTTTCACTAGGCCTCGCTAGGCCCGAACGGCAGCCATATTAGGACCCCCACGAACACAGAGCACCCGACCCTCAAGGCAGTCAAGGGGTTCACACAAGTGGGGCACCACCACAGGATAGATCCACAACTAGAGAACTGAGCCCGGCTACCCACCGCCCACCAGTAAAGTCAGTACCGTGAACCCGGGGCTCCATTGAGGCCTACCAAAGCCAGAGGCTGCAAAAATACTGGGATTCCCTCCCTAGCCTGCTACACAAATAAGGGACGCACTAATCCTAGATCCCACTAAGGTTACGACCCAGACACCCACAATCAGCTGCAAAGACAAACCCAGGGATCTCCTTGAAGCATATTTCATCCAGGCCCGCGGCCATATTGGGTCCCCTTACAATAACAACCTGGAGGCAGCAGGGATGACTGCGTAAGCTAATAAGGGTGCAGCAGAGGGGAAGCACCGGAGCGATCAAAGCCCGACAGACACCATAGAACATCAACTCCACACTATTAATATGTCCAGAAAGAGATGGGGAATATAAAACTAAAAAACTGACTTCATTATTTTTTATACCGGCTCCCCCAAACAGGGAAGAACAAACAGGGGGAACCACACAGAACTTCAGGATGATCCCAGAGAAAACAGGCCACCAACAACCACCCCATCATCTCCCACACACCATTTAGAGGAAAATCCCATTACAGGGAGCCCTGCTAAAGCGAGAATGCGGATAGATGCCACACTACTACCAGCACCAACGACTGATATTGCACTTAGCACACTAGGAGCCAACAACACACTGAGCTCCTCAATGGCGGCCTTTCCAACTACAGGACAACCAGTCCTGGATACCACACTCAAAGACATGCTCATATCCCTACAAACCTCCCTGATGACTTACTTATCCTCCCTATTTACGAAAGTCTTGACTGAAATCAGCCACATCGACAAGAGAGTTTCGTGCATCAAAAATGGGGTTGAAGCCTGCGTTTCAACTGTCAACGACAAAATAGAAACGGTAAACGAAGTCAAGGAGGCACAAACATGGATGAGAGCAAAGAAAGCAGACTTGGAGGACAGATCACGTCGTAACAATGTCAAACTACGCGTGGTGCCAGAAACCATACCACCACATGACCTACAAAGATATGCGAAAGAGCTCATACGTATGGTTCTCCCCGAAGCATCCCCAAGAGACATTATCATTGACCGCATACATAGAATCGCCAAACCATCACATCTCGCAGCTTCAGTCCCCAGGGACGTGTTGATGAGAATTTTACTTTTTCCAAACAAAAGAAAAACTCATAGCTGGAGTGAGGAAAACACCCAACCTACCGCACCCATATGAGAACTTCCAAGTCTATCCAGATCTCTCCATGTACACACTTCAACTCCGCAGGGACCTGAATCCTATCATAAAAGGTCTACATAACCATAAAATTCAGTTCAAGTGGAAATATCCAGCTACCTTATTAATTACAAAGGAAGACACCACCTATAAAATTGACAACCTCAAGGAAGATCTACAACTCCTACACAACTGGGAAATACTACCAGAACCCCCCTTGGACTCCCCCCAACATCAACCTCCATCTGGCACTCCTAAAACACAACGCACTAGAGGAAGAAGATCATCAGAAACCTCTCAAGGTTTCCACCAAAGGGCAAATATCCCCTAACTTACTCTTCCCAAACTGCGGCTACCTTATGCCTCAATCAACCGCTCAAAAAACTGTACACCCCCCCAGTGGTGACACTGTCAGACCTAACCACCGCATTTGTCATCAACAAACACGTATTCATTCATATGCTTGTATTCTAACCGACTTTCTTTTACCAGCGTCGATACTGAAAGAGACTCGCTCCACTTGCATCTTCGAACAACACTGGACCTTCTCCAAGAAAGTTTGCCATCCTAATCTGACCACAAGTTGAAACAAACCACCTAACAGTAAGTGCCATTCTATTCACCTATACCACACCCGCGTACACTATGCCACCGCACATTTTATCAATCAATGTGCACGGACTCAACCACCCGGTGAAAAAGCACTCCTTATGGCGCACGGCACAGGAAAAACACAGTGACATCCTATTTGTCCAAGAAACTCATTTTCTAATCTCATCGCCACCCAAATGCTCCGACAAAAACTTTCCTCACATATTTACTGCATCTTTCTCTGAAAAGAAAAGAGGGGTGCTCATCGCCATAAAAAACACTGTAACTTTCTCTCTACAACAAGAGATCACAGATCCCAGAGGACGCTTTCTTATCCTGGTGTGTAACCAGCACCCTCATCAACCTATAAGCACCAAACTCCCAACAAAATAAATTTCTCCACAAATTGATGCGCATTGTAAAACCAATACAACAAGGGCATATACTAATTTGTGGAGACTTCAGCACACAGCAGATGTACCCCTGGACTCTACAAGTGCAGCTAAAAGAAGGGAACCTCCCCTAAAGAAGTTCATGCAACAACACGAGTTGTTTGTTGTGTGGCGATGTCCCCACGGATCAGAGAAAGACTTCACGTAATTCTCACCATCCCACAGAACTAATTGATGTATAGACCTATTTCTTACTGATAAATGGCTCTTGCAAAATGTTTCAGAATCAGCGATCCACACCATGACATGGTCAGACCACGCCCCAATCTCTATCACGATAAACGACTCATCCCAACACCGTAGAAATCCCTTCTGGAGAGCCAACAACTACATTATACAGAATCCAGATCTCCCTCCAGAATTAGAAACCCACCTAAAACACTTCTTTGACGCCAACATCGGCTCAGTGGCTGACTCGGCCATGGTGTGGAACGCCCACAAAGCAAAGCCTCTAGATGCAAAAACATTGTTTTTTTTCACATTTTCCAAAGACTTCTGGAAAAAATTAAATTGTTCAAAAGACTCATTATGCCTCCTAGATTATACGTTGGGGTGTTTTCTTTCCAAACTTGGGTCATTTTGTGGGCGTTTCCATTGCCATGGTGCTCCCGGGCCTTCAAAAGTACAATAGGTGGTTGAGAAATTAGATGTATAATTTATGCTCCTAGAACGCCTGAAGGTGCTCCTTCAAAGTTGGGCCTCTCTATGTGGCCAGGCTGTGTAAAAGTATCACACATGTGGTATCGCCATACTCAGGAGGAGTAGAAGAATGTAATTTGGGGTGTAACTTATGCTATGCATATGCCATGTGAGAGAAATAACCTGTAAATATGACAATTTTGTGAAAGAAAAAAAAATCTTCATTTTGCAAAGAATTGTGGAAAAAAATGGCAACTGCAAAAAACTTGCCATGCCTCTTACTAAATACATTGGAATGTCTTCTTTCCAAAAAGGGGTCATTTGGGGGGTATTTGTGGCTTGTTAGGGTCTCAAGAAATGAGATCGGCCATCAGTACATCAGGTGTGATCAATATTCGGTGATTGGCACCATAGATTGTAGATTCTCTAACTCTCACACAGACCAAATAATATCCACAGATTTGGGTTATTTTTACCAAAGATCGGTAGCAGTGTACATCTTGGAAAAAATGTATGAAGAAAAATAACTAATTTACAAAATTTTCGGTCTTTTTTCATTTATAGCGCAAAAAATAAAAAACTCAGCGGTGTTTAAATACCACCAAATGAAAGCAATATTTGTGGGGAAAAAAGGACAGAAATCTCATATGGGTGCAGTGTAGTATGACTGAGTAATTGTCATTCAAAGTGTGAGAGAGCTGAATGCTGAAAAATGGTCTGGATAGGAAGGGGGTTTAAGTGCCCAGTGGTCAGGTGGTTAAGGATCCATACTGGGGGGTAAGAGACAGAGGGGTTGATTTACTAAACCTGGGGAGTGCAAAAACCGGTGCAGCTGTGCATGGTAGCCAATCAGCTTCTAACCTCAGCTTCTTCAATCAAAGCTTTGACAATAAAACCTTGAAGCTGATTGGTTTCTGTGTGGAGCTGCACCAAATTTTGTACTTTCAAGCTTTAGTAAATCAACCTCAGTGTCCGGGTGCAGGTGATGGCTTCCTTACACCTTTGTCATGTGTATTATTATAGGAAGCACCTCCTGGATCTGTGCATGGACTTTTACTACTATGGACTTTATTTTATTTTAGCGCGGCACCATTACCACCTTACTACATGGAGTGTTTACTGCTGCACCTCCCACAAGCTCTTCCAATGATGGTCTTTTCCCCTTTACTACTCTACATTGGAGTCCCACCACCTCTTGGATGTATCCCTTAGCATAGTAGACTGTGGCACCAAGGGTTCGGAGGTGGGGGGACCTGGCCACGGGTAAGGTGAGAATTTGATGGGAAGATTAACATGCAGGAGTCTTAAAACGGGTCATTGTCTATCTCCCCCTCCATGGATCTCCTGGTGAGAACCAAAGCACCATAAATCTGCACTCATAGAAAGTGGCACTGCATGAAAATTGTCTGCTTCAGGTGAAATGGCCCAGAAGGAACCCAACTTTGCTCAAAGTATCGCTTTCGTAAAACAGAAGGTAACCAATGAGAAGTTGTCACTGCCATCATAAATCCAAAAACGAAAGGGCTCATTTCTCACCCAATGATTACGGGAGGAATTATGCCACTACGTCTTTTACACATCATTTAGGTTGCATCTTAGGAATAACGAGCCTGGGACAACTGTGCAAGTTAATTCGCTCGAGATTTAGGCTGCATCCCAGATATTGTAAATCAATCGGCAACAATGGCAGAGAGGCCTTCATTCGATGTACTGCTGATTGATGGCTCTCTATTTAGGTTGTATCTCAGCTACATACCAGCGGCTCTGGATGGACAGTTGGATGCCTAAAATGTATCTTGGGTACAAATCAGCTGCATTGGATGGACAGTTGGATGAACGGCTCTATATTTAGGTTGCAGCTATAAAACTGTGACTTTGGATTCCTCCTGAGGTCCAACCATTCCCTGACCCACCTAAGAATGTCCTCCTCAGCATTGAAGGGCTGCTCCTCTGACTGAGGCTTTCACTGTCCTTTTGTCTTCAAATCAAATTTAAGATTGGGGAAAAAATGTAATTCCAGGCGCAGACTGCCCAATGACGATACAAAAATCACACATCGTGTTTAATTAAATTCTTCCTGGTTGTTGTATTGAGGATTCGCATCTCACAGCAATGACATGAAAGACAATTTCTTTCATTTTGATTCTTGTTCTCTCCATGGGGGATCGGAACTGCTGGCTGTGAAAGAACACGACGTTGGTCCATTGCCAGGAAGAGTGTGGAGGCCTCCAGGGCGAGAGAGGAGAACATAGCGTGACATTTCACATGGGACTATAAATACCCCACCAGAGATAATCCTCTGCTCACCTTCAGAGGTATCTTTATTAAAGGCAACCCCCCCCCCCCACACTGCTCCTTCCTCTATAACTCTCCTCTCCTGAAATACTCTGCTCTGCTGGGGGACTCTGCTCCTTCCTCTATAACTCTCCTCTCCTGAAATATTCTGCTCTGCTGGAGGATTCTGCTCCTTCCTCTATAACTCTCCTCTCCTGAAATATTCTGCTCTGCTGGAGGACTCTGCTCCTTCCTCTATAACTCTCCTCTCCTGAAATACTCTGCACTGCTGGAG
>BLSH010134696.1:28672-42307 GCA_018402905.1 Glandirana rugosa
TGAGAGAGTATGACCAGTGACCTTCATGTTGTACCGGGGAGTACCGTTTCTTGAGAGACTCCTAGACTTTTTTTTTCTTAACAACGAGATGTATTTCTACCGGGGATCCGATATTCTTCTAACGGTTCTGGGACTTTGACTCGACGTCGTACCACCGGTTCTGGTATGTCGCCACATTGTCCTCTCCAAGGTGAGTCTTGTCGCGGAGTGGTACCAGCGGGTTTCTTCAACTCACGGCACGAGTCGTAGTATAGGTCTCCAACAGAAACCCTTTATCTGCATACTCACGACGGTCGTAACGACGTCTCCCAGCTGACCCCCCACCCCTTCACCCTCTGCAGCAATGCTGGCAGCACTCATACGTCTATTTCCCAAAGACAACCTCTGGATATGATGCTGAGCACGGCACTCAACTTCTTTGGGCGACCATGGTGAGGCGCTGTTCTGAGTGGAACCTCTCCTGTTACACCGCTGTATGGTCTTGGCCACCATGCTGCAGCTCAGTTTCAGGGTCTTGGCAATCTTCTTATAGCCTAGGGGCCATCTTTATGTAGAGCAACAATTCTTTTTTTTTCAGATCCTCAGAGAGTTCTTTGCCATGAGGGGCCATGTTGTACTTCCAGTGACCAGTATGAGAGAGTGAGAGCGATAACACCAAATTTAACACACCTGCTCCCCATTCACACCTGAGACCTTGTAACACTAATGAGTCATGTGACCCCCTCCCCTCCTCCCCTCCCCTTATCAGCGACTCAGCAGCCTTCCAACCTTTTACTTCTCAATAAAAAAATAAAGCACAGGAAGAGGTTAGAGAGAGCAGAGTGCTGAGACTGAACCTGAATGACTGGACTATTTCTATGGCAAATTTGAGGATGAATTCCTCCACAGTGCCTGCAGTTACAGACATTAGTAAGAGTTGGTTTTAAAGTTTATTAGGTTAAGAATATCAGAATGTCCATTGCCTGGCTACAGGATAATTCTAAGGTTGTGTTGGTGATTTTGGCCATATAATAAGCTTTATTTTCTATACTCTAGATCAGTGATTCTCAACTCCGGTCCTCAGGAACCCTTAACAGGCCAGGTTTGCAGGATAACTGAAATACATCCCAGGTGATATAATTTGCTGCTCAGTGATTGCAGCATTCTAGTCTGCATCTCCCCAAGGTAATACTGAAAATCTGGCCTGTTAGTGGTTCCTCTAGATAGATACAGTCAGGTCCATAAATATTGGGACATCGAGACAATTCTAATGTTTTTGGCTCTATACACCCCCACAATGGATGTGAAATGAAAGGAAGAAGATTTGCTTTACCTGCAGGCTTTAAGCTTTAATTTGAGGGAATTTACATCCAAATCAGGTGAACGGTGGAGGAATTACAACAGTTTTGTGCCTCCCACTTTTTAAGGGACCAAAAGTAATGGGACAGATTAACAATCATAAATCAAACTTTCACTTTTTAATACTTGGTTGCAAATCCTTTGCAGTGAATTACAGCCTGAAGTGTGGAAGGCAGAGATATCACCAGACGCTGGGTTTCATCCCTGGTGATGCTCTGCCAGGCCTGCTTGTTCTTGGGGCATTTTCCCTTCAGTTTTGTCTTCAGCAAGTGAAATGCATGCTCAATCGGATTCAGGTCAGGTGATTGACTTGGCCATTGCATAACATTCCACTTCTTTCCCTTTGGTTGCTTTCGCGGTATGCTGGGGGTCATTGTCCATCTGCACTGTGAAGTGCCGTCCAATGAGTTCTGAAGCATTTGGCTGAATATGAGCAGATAATATTGCCCCAAACACTTCAGAATTCATCCTGCTGCTTTTGTCATCAATAAATACAAGAGAACCAGTTCCATTGGCAGTCATACATGCCCACGCCATGTCACTACCACCACCATGCTTCACAGATGAGGTGCTATGCTTTGGATCATGAGCAGTTCCTTTCCTTCTCCATACTCTTCTCTTCCCATCACTCTGGTAGAAGTTGATCTTGGTCTCATCTGTCCATAGGATGTTCTTCCTGAACTGTGAAGGCTTTTTTAGATGCTGTTTGGCAAACTCTAATCTGCCCTTCCATTTTTTGAGGCTCACCAACGGTTTACATCTTGTGGTGAACCCTCTGTATTCACTCTGGTGAAGTCTTCTCTTGATTGTTGACTTTGACACACATACACCTACCTCCTATATACATCTACCTCCTATATACACACCTACCTCCTATATATACACCTACCTTCTATATATACAACTACCTCCTGGAGAGTGTTCTTGATCTGGCCAACTGTTGTGAAGGGCGTTTTCTTCACCAGGGAAAGAATTCTTCGGTCATCCACTACAGTTGTTTTCTGTGGTCTTCCGGGTCTTTTGGTGTTGCTGAGCTCACCGGTGCATTCTTTCTTTTTAAGGATGTTCCAAACAGTTGATTTGGCCACACCTAATGTTTTTGCTATCTCTCTGATGGGTTTGTTTTGTTTTTTCAGCCTAATGATGGCTTCACTGATAGTGACAGCTCTTTGGATCTCATATTGAGGGTTGACAGCAACAGATTCCAAATGCAAATAGCACACTTGAAATGAACTCTGGACCTTTTATCTGCTCCTTGTAAATGGGATAATGAGGGAATAACACACACCTGGCCATGGAACAGCTGAGCAGCCAATTGTCCCATTACTTTTGGTCCTTTAAAAAGTGGGAGGCACAAATACAAATTGTTGTAATTTCTACACCGTTCACCTGATTTGGATGTAAATTCCCTCAAATTAAAGCTGAAAGTCTGCAGGTAAAGCAAATCTTGTTCCTTTCATTTCAAATCCATTGTGGTGGTGCATAGAGCCAAAAACATTAGAATTGTGTTGATGTCCCAATATTTATGGACCTGAGTGTAGATACATAGATCGATATTTATATGTAAGAGAATGATTTGTTTTCCCGTTTTTTATTTGTCAGTGAAGTGGATTTTATTCCGCTGCTATAAAAGCGAATGTTTGCCGCTTGGACGCTATAATTTGATACATTTCAAGGATTTTTTGGCGCTCTTTGGCCAGCGTTGGAAGCCGAGAATCAGACTCGCCGGTGCCGGTCCCATTTAGCGATGTAATGTGGTAAAAAGTTACATTGTAAAAATTATTACTCTTTTCCTTTCAAATGAAGAGGGCGTTGCGAAGCTAAAATGAATCCACATGAGGAGAAACTCACGTTAAATCTTTGTTGCAGTTCTCTAGTAATGCGGCGCAGGCGCTCCGCGGTGTCGAGCATTAAATTCCATACAAGACGGCTGCACTCATCTCCAGCAGCTGTAGGGAATGTTCTCCGATGTTCTCCGATGTTCTCCCATGTTCTCCCATGTTCTCCTATGTTCTCCCATGTTCTCCCATGTTCTCTGATGTTCTCCCATGTTCTCCGATGTTCTCCCATGTTCTCTGATGTTCTCCCATGTTCTCCGATGTTCTCCCATGTTCTCCTATGTTCTCCCATGTTCTCCCATGTTCTCTGATGTTCTCCCATGTTCTCCCATGTTCTCCCATGTTCTCTGATGTTCTCCCATGTTCTCCCATGTTCTCCGATGTTCTCCTATGTTCTCCCATGTTCTCTGATGTTCTCCCATGTTCTCCCATGTTCTCCCATGTTCTCCCATGTTCTCCCATGTTCTCCCATGTTCTCCGATGTTCTCTGATGTTCTCCTATGTTCTCCCATGTTCTCCTATGTTCTCCTATGTTCTCCCATGTTCTCCTATGTTCTCCCATGTTCTCTGATGTTCTCCCATGTTCTCCCATGTTCTCCCATGTTCTCCCATGTTCTCCGATGTTCTCCCATGTTCTCTGATGTTCTCCCATGTTCTCCCATGTTCTCTGATGTTCTCCAATGTTCTCTGATGTTCTCCCATGTTCTCTGATGTTCTCCCATGTTCTCCCATGTTCTCCTATGTTCTCCTATGTTCTCCCATGTTCTCCTATGTTCTCCCATGTTCTCCCATGTTCTCTGATGTTCTCCCATGTTCTCCCATGTTCTCTGATGTTCTCCCATGTTCTCCCATGTTCTCCCATGTTCTCCTATGTTCTCCCATGTTCTCCCATGTTCTCTGATGTTCTCCTATGTTCTCCCATGTTCTCCCATGTTCTCCGATGTTCTCCCATGTTCTCCCATGTTCTCCCATGTTCTCCGATGTTCTCCCATGTTCTCCCATGTTCTCCCATGTTCTCTGATGTTCTCCCATGTTCTCTGATGTTCTCCCATGTTCTCCCATGTTCTCCTATGTTCTCCTATGTTCTCCCATGTTCTCCTATGTTCTCCCATGTTCTCCCATGTTCTCTGATGTTCTCCCATGTTCTCTGATGTTCTCCCATGTTCTCTGATGTTCTCCCATGTTCTCCCATGTTCTCCTATGTTCTCCTATGTTCTCCCATGTTCTCCGATGTTCTCCCATGTTCTCCCATGTTCTCTGATGTTCTCCTATGTTCTCCCATGTTCTCCCATGTTCTCTGATGTTCTCCCATGTTCTCTGATGTTCTCCCATGTTCTCTGATGTTCTCCCATGTTCTCCCATGTTCTCCTATGTTCTCCCATGTTCTCTGATGTTCTCCCATGTTCTCCCATGTTCTCCTATGTTCTCCCATGTTCTCTGATGTTCTCCCATGTTCTCCCATGTTCTCCTATGTTCTCCTATGTTCTCCCATGTTCTCCGATGTTCTCCGCCCTCCCACCAGCTGTGGGCTGAGATCGCGGCCCGCGGGGTGATAATTTCGCTCCAACGCAAATAATCCTCCACTCTCGCCTTGTGGCGAATTTACACGCCGCTCTACATGGGAATATTTTATTAACGTGAATGTTTGGTTGCATTTTGAATGCTGGGATTTACTATATGAACTTTGTGAGCGTCTTGGCCAATGGTCGTGCAATCGAAAGTGTGTCTGCCTGTGTGTAATATTCCAGATGATCATTTCACAAATACACTATATTACCAAAAGTATTGGGACGCCTGCCTTTACACGCACATGAACTTTAATGGCCCCCCAGTCTTAGTCTGTAGGGTTCAATATTGAGTTGGCCCTCCCTTTGCAGCTATAACAGCTTCACCTCTTCTGGGAAGGCCGTCCACAAGGTTTAGGAGTGTCTATGGGAATGTTTGACCATTCTTCCAGAGGTCAGGCACTGATGTTGGATGAGAAGGCCTGGCTTGCAGTCTCCTCTCTAATTCATCCCAAAGGTGTTCTATGGGGTAGAGGTCAGGACTCTGTGCAGGTCAGTCAAGTTCCTCCACCCCAAACTCTCTCATCCATATCTTTATGGACCTTGCTTTGTGCACTGATCCAAATCATTTGGTGAAGGGGCATTATGGTGTGGGGTTGTTTTTCAGGGGTTGGGCTTGGCCCCTCAGGGGTTGGGTTTGGCCCCTCAGGGGCTGGGCCTGGCCCTTTAGTTCCAGTGAAGGGAACTCTTAAGGCGTCAGCACACCAAGATATTTTGGACAATTTGATGCTCTCCAACTTTGTGGGAAGAGTTTGGGGATGGCCCCTCCCTGTTCCAACATGACTGCCCACCACTGCACAAAGCAAGGCCCATAAAGACATGGATGAGCGAGTTTAGGGTGGAGGAACTTGACTGGCCTGCACAGAGTCCTGACCATTGTTCCAGAAGCGCATTTGTGAGGTCAGACACTGATGTTGGACAAGAAGGTGTCTAATTCATCCCAAAGGTGTTTTATTGGGTTGAGGTCAGGACTCTGTGCAGGCCAGTCAAGTTCCTCCACCCCAAACTTACTCATCCATGTCTCATGTCAAATACTTTGGCAATATA
Organism: Glandirana rugosa; assembly: GCA_018402905.1. NCBI lineage: Eukaryota > Metazoa > Chordata > Amphibia > Anura > Ranidae > Glandirana > Glandirana rugosa. Next base: position 34,461 of record BLSH010134696.1, read on the forward strand.
GTGTATGTTCCATCTCTCATAACATTAAAAATATTAGTCATGTGTAGACGAGAGTTATTCCTTCTGATAGTACTCACTATAGGCTGCATGTGGAAGCAATATGATATGTCCTGGCAAGGGCTGGGACTGGGGGGGGCAGGAGAAGCAGTTGCCCCAGGTGCAGTGTCCTCCTGTGCTGGGAGGAGTCACGAGGCAGCAACCTACTGTATAGGGTTCATTCAACCTCACCTTTTCCATCCTTTACTGACCCACCCTGGGGGCTGCCCTACCTGACCGGAGGGTTATAGGGGTAGAGTAAGGGCGGGTTATACCCACTGCCAATTTTTTTCATGTCCCATTGTGAGATTTCCTTTCATTTCTTCTCTCATAGCCAAAACAGGACGTGTGAGGAGATCCCTCAAAAGAAGCAGCCCCCGGGGTCACCAGTCCCTCTCCACTCTATCCAAAACTTTAGGTACAGTGAATGCAGCAAGCTGTAGTAGTGATTGTTGACTGCCTCTAATATGGCCATAGTTGTCCCCATTGTTGGTTCTCCTAAGTCAAGTGCCACCCCTGCCTACGCATTGGCCTGATCCTTCCATTGACTACTAATAACCAATCAGCTGTCTGCTCTTACCCACAAGTGTTCCACACTCAGACTATCCTTACAACAAATAATTGGCCATCAGCTGACTATTCTACCAAACCAGAGCACAGATCTTCAGTGTGGCCCGAATGGTCTTAGAATTGGAAGATTCATATTTGCAGCTGTGAAGGCCCTCAGACTATTGAAGAAGAATCTGTGAATCATTGCAGGACAAGAAATGCGTTGTTAATCATCATTTTGGAGCGTCGGATTCGGTTCCAAAATTTTAATTTGCTTCGAATGTGGAGTTGTTGGACTTGGCGAATCGTCGCTTTTATTTATAAAAAGACCACAAGCCTCCTTGGGGTTCTCCACCGGCACGAGCTCAGACGCGCGCCCAGCGTGAGGCCCTCACCGCTCCTCGCCATCCCTTCCACCCCAGCTCAGCGCCCCTGATTGTAGTGCGCAGGAATGCGGAAAAGGCCACAAATAACATTTTAGTGTCAACAAAAGTCTGCTGTGAATTAGGACACCACGCGCTTCCCTCAACATTTTATTCATAAATAAATCAGGCTGGAGATGGACCAAGATGGAGTCCATGAAATAGATTTGGGTTTAATTAATGCTCTCAGCCAAAGCCACAATTTTCTTGTTAGTTTTGGATGAAACGGCGGTGGGTTTTAACTCTGGGCATAAATTCTGCGCTAGAGTTGATTGAACCTCTGGAAGTTCGGGTTCTGCTGGTTCGGCCGAACTTCCGGACAAAGTCCGGTTTCGGGTCCGGATAGGACCCGAACTTTGACCCGGACCCCGAACCCCATTGAAATCAATGGGGACCCGAACTTTTATGCACAAAAATGGCTGTAACAAAGTCCTGGAAAGTCCTAGAGGTCTGCAAAAGGAAGTAAAATGGGGGTAAGGGTGGGACAAGTGCCCTACAAAGAAATGGGGATAGGGAAATAACTTAAAATAATTAAAAAAAAAAATCAAAAATGGAGGTGGATGTGGACCATCTTCAAACTGTGTGAGAAAAGTATAAATTAGCTGGGAGAAGCCATATCACTGTTCTTAGAACAGTGATATGGCTTCTCCCGCTAATTTATACTTTTCTCACACAGTTTGAAGATGGTCCACATCCACCTCCATTTTTGATTTTTTTTATGTGATTTTTTTTTTTTAATTATTTAAAGTTATTTCCCTGTCCCCATTTCTTTGTAGGGCACTTGTCCGACCCTTACCCCCATTTTCCTTCCTTTTGCAGACCTCTAGGACTTTCCAGGACTTTTTTACAGCAATTTTCAAAACTTTTATTAAATTACCAGAACCCCGGACACCCACCCGAACTTTTTTTGAAAAGTCCGGGTTCGGGTCCGGGTCCCGGACACCCAAAAGTTCGGTATGGACAATTCTATTCTATTCAATTCTATTCTATGGACTTATTCTATCCCATGCTTCCTTTTCTAGGACATCTATGGTTTTTTAAAATAAAAAGGTAAGCTTGGCACTTGAAACAGCAGCCATGTGGCAAGGCGGGGTGCTGATTCTTCTTTCTCCTGGTCTGCGGGGTGAGAAGGTACTTGTAGACCCTATGTCACTTCCTGGTGATGTGCCCACGGCCCATTGGCTGTCCAAGGGGGCCATCAAAGAGTCTTCATAGGGTCCTCTTCTCTTAGGACTGGTTTACACTAGCAACCGGGGGGGTCAGTAAAAATGGGTGAATGTGCCACCTTCTTTATACCAACTGTCCACCCGGACATGGATACATAGTACTGAGTATTAAGCATGGTCCAAAGGGGCATAGTTAAATAGTATCTCATTTAACTTACAGTATACTCTGAACATGTTTGCCGCAATCCTAGTAGCCAAAAAATACTCTGTAATTATTGCTCTACAAGAGAGATTCTCTACAAGAGAGAGGTCAGGACTCTGTGCAGGCCAGTCAAGCTCCTCCTCCCCAAACTCGCTCACCCATGTCTTTATGGACCTTGGGACCGGCCATGGCGGAGTTTACAGGAAAATACTGCATTATAGCTGATAGATGGCACTGACAACCATAAAAAAGTATTTACAGTAATCCCCTATGATCATCAGCTCCACCTAGTGACCATAATGCAGTATTTTCCTGATTCACTCTATGAAAAACATTCGACCTGGAGACAAAAATGGAAATAATTATCTATCTATCTATCTATTATCTTTTTTTCCTTATGTATTTCTTTTGCTTTTCTAGCGTGGAAATGTAAAAATCAAGATGAATTGCAATAATTATCTACCTATTCTTTCTTTCTTCCTATTTTTTTTAACCCAGGGGAATACCAGTAGCTCACTAGAACCTGCAAACAATTTACAAGGTCCCATTTTACGTATCTTCCTCATAAGCAATATCACATCATATTATAATCATACACAGCCCATCCTATATTATTAGGTTTTGCACTCAGTGTCTCCATAGTGGTAAATGTTTTTTACAAGGCTGCTTTGCTGTCCCAGCACCCAACCCTCCTCCTTTCACAGCACGGCCTTGGGACCGGCCATGGCGGAGTTTACAGGAAAATACTGCATTATAGCTGATAGATGCTGCTGACAATCATAAAAAAAGTATTTACAGTAATCCCCTATGATCATCAGCTCCACCTAGTGACCATAATGCAGTATTTTCCTGATTCACTCTATGACCTGGAGAAAATATTCGGATAACATTTGATTTCCCCGCCATTTGTGTAAGACAAATGTTCATCTTTTCTCTTTCAATAAACCCCCACGTTATACAGAAGATCCCTATAGACCCGATGGTGGAAACATTTCCCAGGCCCCTTCTCAGTATAATGAAGGAATGGTCACTTTAAATGCCTGACTCTTTATAAAGGCCTTCATTTCTATAGAACGTTCCATCAGAGTTCCATGGTCGCTGGTTGTTGTGCATGGAGGCCTCTCATTGTATTTGTTGTTTTGTCTATAAAAACAGAGACGTCACTTTGTGTTTTCTGTGTTTTACGATCCAACATTCCAGAGATGTTTATTCAGATGATGTCTTCCCTTCACAGCTTCAATCTTCTGAGAAATGACACAGAACATTATAATAAGGGCTGTGCAAGGCCTCATCTACAGGGCTGACCGGGGACACCGTGTGCTCAGAATCGGTGAACGACCCCGGCATGGGTCACCAATGTGTGCGATCGTCCAATGCCAACCCCACAGCTCAATGACAGGCGCAGCCCATATCTACAGCTCTTCACATGTAATGGCACATCCAACTGTCACATCCAACTGTCACATCCAACTGTCACATCCAACTGTCAGATCCAACTGTCACATCCAACTGTCACATCCAACTGTCACATCCAACTGTCACATCCAACTGTCACATCCAACTGCCACATCCAACTGTCACATCTATCTATCTATCTATTATCTATCTATCTATCTATCTATTATCTATCTATATATCTATCTATCTATCTATCTATCTATCTATCTATCTATTATCTATCTATCTATCTATTATCTATCTATCTATCTATCTATCTATCTATCTATCTATATATCTATCTATTATCTATCTATTTATCTATCTATCTATCTATCTATCTATCGATTATCTATCTATCTATCTATTATCTATCTATTATCTATCTATCCATCTATCTATCTATCTATCTATCTATCTATCTATCTATCTATTATCTATCTATCTATTATCTATCTATCTATCTATCTATTATCTATCTATTATCTATCTATCTATCTATCTATCTATTATCTATCCATCTATTATCTATCTATCTATTATCTATCTATCTATCTATCTATTATCTATCTATTATCTATCTATCTATCTGTCTATCTATCTATCTATCTATCTATCTATCTATCTATCTATTATCTATCTATCTATCTATCTATCTATCTATCTATCTATCTATTATCTATCTATCATCTATCTATCTATCTATCTATCTATCTATCTATTATCTATCTATCTATCTATCTATCTATCTATCTATCTATTATCTATCTATCTCTGGGTCACATCGCCATCACTCAGTACAATGATAACCTTTATGCGGTTTATGATGGGGGATGGGAGAGGACGATCGGTGTCAGCGGACGGGGGAACCCGTAGGTCTTGCCGGTTATTTTTAATCGTCTCGCGGTTTTTTTTGTTTCTAATTTTATATGGAAAGTTCTGTGATTTTTCCGCTGGGAAGGTCCCAGCGAGCCGATTCTTGCGGCTCCACCTTATTAATATGAAAGGTCGTCCGTCAGCGATCGTCTTGCCATAGCTCATCGATCAGATGGCTCATCAATCCCGCGTTCTGGAGACAAAACATGGCCTCAGAGCGGGTAAGGCTGCGCCCGGTCGCGGTAGACGAGTCTCTCACCAGCGTGACGCAGAGGCGGGCGGCCAAGGAACATTGCGTCTCACTGGAAAGCTGCGATCGTCGCTCACAGACACTCCATTAAAATCCATGGCACCTATTTAGTGTCCGATGGAGGACTCTCCGGTAGAGGAAAATAAATGATGGCGGTCGCCCTCCTATAGCGTTTCTCTAATAATCGCTGTGTCCGATGTCCACCGGCACCTTAACCCCCTGACCTCCTGAACGATTTACCCCCCCATTGATGACCAGGCCATTTGTTGCGACGCTTTAACTGACAATTGCGCGGTCGTGCAACTTTTGCACCCAAACTAAACCGATGTCCTTTTTTTCTCCATAAACAGAGATTTCTTTTGGCGGAATTTCATCACCTCTGCGGTTTTTATATTTTTTTGCGCCATAAACATAAAAAAAGCGACAATTGTGAAAAAAAACACCAATATTTTTTACTTTCTGCTATAAAACATCCAATAAAAAAAAAAATTTCTTCATCAATTTATCCCATTTATTGGTAAATAAATCCCAATAAGCGAATATTGATCGGTTTGCGCAGAAGTTATCGCTTCTACAAACCATGGCATAGATGAATTTATTTATTTACTAGTAATGACGGCAATCAGCGACTTATAGCAGAACTGTGACTTATTGCGGCGGACAAATCGGACACTAACTGACACTTTTTGGGGACCAGTGATACCAATACAGTGATTGGTGCTTATAATATGCACTGTCACTGTACTAATGACACTGGCAGTAAAGGGATTAACATCAGGGGCAATCAAAGGGTTAACTGTGTGCCTAGCCAGTGTTTTCTTACTGTGGGGGAAGGGACTTTCAGTAGGGGGAAGACATGGATTAGTGCTCCTGCTTTTGAGGAACACGGGGTCCATACCTTCCCTACTGACAGATTGCCTCTTTACTGAAGGATTGGTGGTTGCCAGCGGACATCGAGTCTGCGGTACCCGCCGATCAGTTACTGCTGTGTCTAATCGTGGCATGAGCGTCCCGGAGGTGTCGGCAGGGCCGCTGATAAGGCGGTACAGCCGGCCCTCTTGTAGCGGCCCCATCACTTCAAAAGGGGGCCCGGGCATCTGCTGAGCAGGAGGCCCGACTGTGCTGCCTTTTTACACCGATCCTCTTCTGCCTCCCCCCTCAGCACTGCCGGCTTCTCCTCCTCTCCCTCCCTCCGGCTGCACGGCGGGGGATTGGTCAGAGCACACACACCCCTCCCATCTGCTGCCCAGCCCCCCTGTGTGCCCCTCCCCCTCAGTACTGCCGGCTTCTCCTCTTCTTCCCTCCGGCTGCACGGCGGGGGATTGGTCGTAGCACACGCACCCCTCCCATCAGCTGCCCAGCCCCCCTGTGTGCCCCTCCCCCCTCAGTACTGCCGGCTTCCCCTCCTCTCCCCCTGGCAGCTGCTGCGGGCACACAGGGGGATGTTTCAGGATGGAGAGTGGGGGAAGGGGTTGGTAAATATGTAATTTACTGGCAGCTTCCTTTCCTGAATGAACACAGTGAGCGATCGGTACCAATCCCTCCTGTGTCCATTCATCAGTGAAGCATAGTAAACTGTGTTTCAGTTTGTAAATGAGCAGGAAGCCTCAGATCACTTCCTATTCATTCATCTGTAGAGTTGAGGCTGCAGAGAATGGGACTGATCAATCGATGTCCTCAGTCACATTTGGCCTGGGCAGGGGCCCCGTCAGGCAAGCTGTATGGGGCCCCTGTGATTTCTAACAGAGTGTCGGACCAAGTACCAGGTGTGTGATCGGGTGCAGCCATGCCACTTTGCCAACGTATATGTAAACGGTTAACACCTCCCCCAGTCTGACAATGCTGCTGTCTGCTGCGCCTCCTGTGCTCCATCATCCAGAGTTGCGTCTCATACAGGAGGTGTTACTGGCCAGATCAACAGCTGAAAAAAGAGGGGGAAAATCCAAAGAGAAGAAAACAAATGCAGCCACCACATCTAATGATTGGCAATCTGCAATGTGTTACATTTCTGGTTTTGGGTCTTTAATGAGGAGGTCCAGAAATATCCGCGAGGACGACGTTCCGGGCGGGAAGGAGAGGGGGGGGGTTGTGGCCGGGGGAGGGGGAGTGGCTCGGATTCCGCAGGGATTGAAAATAAATAAACGGATTAATTGATCCGAGGAGAGCGGCTCTGCAATCTATAGGCGGCCTGCTGGCCTCACCCCTCATCAGAGACTGGCGCTGCAATCAGAACGCAGTACAGGTGTGCCAGGACCTGGAGCTCCTCTGCTACCCCCTACTGGGCACTACTGGAGTGCCATACCCTACACATCCTCCACACCCTTCCAGTGCCAGATCCAATCTCCCTGTCTACAGAAATTCTGATTTATCCCTGATCTACAGAATCTGACAAAAGTAAGTACACCCCTCCCATCATGTGACAAGACTGAAGAGCTGACACTTTGCTACAATGTAAAGTAGTGAGTGTACAGCTTGTATAACAGTGTAAATTTACTGCCCCCTCAAAATAACTCAACACACAGCCATTAATGTCTAAACTGCTGGCAACAAAAGTCAGTACACCCCTAAGTGAAAATGTCCAAATTGGGCCCAAAGTGTCAATATTTTGTGTGGCCACCATTATTTTCCAGCACTGCCTTAACCCTCTTGGGCATGGAGGTCACCAGAGCTTCACAGGTTGGCACTGCAGTCCTCTTCCCCTCCTCCATGATGACATCACAGAGCTGGGGGATGTTAGAGACCTTGCGCTCCTCCACCTTCCGTTTGAGGAGCCCCACAGATGCCCAATAGGGTTTAGGTCTGGAGATGCTTGGCCAGTCAATCACCTTTACCCTCAGCTTCTTTAGCAAGGCAGTGGTGGTCTTGGAGGTGTTTGGGGTCGTTATGTTGGAATACTGCCCTGTGGCCTA
>BLSH010134696.1:65403-77061 GCA_018402905.1 Glandirana rugosa
GAATGGGGATTGCGTCCACCAGGCCGTGATATCTACCGAAGACACTTCCATGCCCCCCCCCCGTCCTTCCATAGTCCCCCCCCCCACCATTCCCTCTACCGGGTCTGATGGGCCGAGCTGTAGAAATGTCCTTTTTACCTACCAAGCCCTCTTCCACCTCTAGCCTTCCATTTACAGAACCTGCTGGCTGTGCTCAGGGGTGGTGGCCAGGCACTATAGCATTGTGAATAAGACCAGGGGGCATCCTTGTACCGGTGGGCCTGCTTGCCTTATGGGAAGGGGGCTGCTATAGATGAAGACCACAGAAGCCATCTATAGTGCCGGACCACCTGCGTTAGGGGTAAGCGTGACACTTATTGGGTCTGGTGGCATCTAATAATGGGTGAGAAGGAGCAGATCCCCCCCCACACCCATGGAGTCTCCGTAGGGAGAGCAGAGCCTCCTCTCCATGAGACATTTTGGATTGAGTAGGGAAGCCCCTCTCAGCCTTTCCCAGAGGAACCCTGGAACAATTGGTGGTCAGTGGATAGAGTGCAATAGCTAAAGAGATAATTGGTGTCAGACTTCTGGCTTTGCCAACCAGCATTGGTCCTGGAACCCTGCAGGCACCTTTGGGTCCATCAGACACAGAGCAAGGAACCCCTGGAACCCTCATTGAGAATGGCTGGGGTAGTGAATGGGCAATTTGTCTCCTGGGCATTTTTCACTGTTGATCCCTCAAACAAATAATTTTATTGTTGCCGTTGCCATGTTTGTGCCCTGAAGAAGGGGAGATCTTTCAGGACCCAAAACACGTTGGCTGTTTCACGATTTCTTTTTCTTGAACCAACATTAAAGATTGTGGGGTCTCAGCTCCCCGGTGTGGTGCTTGGAGTGGCTTTTCTGGATTCCAAACTCTGTGACCGCCTAGAAGGGCAACCTGTTGTATGGCAGCTTTGCCAGAGCCATTTTATCCCGGATGCCTATGGTTGTCCTTCTTCTTCCACCATGAATTATTGATAAAGTGGATCCAACGCCTCAGTCATTCAAACCCTCACCAGCCACTTTATTAGGTGCCCCTTGCCAGTAGTGGGTTTGACCCCCTTTTGCCTTCATTCTTCGTGGCAGAGATACAACAAGGTGTTGGAAACGTCCTTCAGATCCAGGATGCCGATCTCCTTCTCACCGCATCCCAAAGGCTCCCTATTGGATGAGATGTGGGGGGGGGGGGGGGTGGAGGCCATTGGAGTGCAGGGACCTCATTGTCCAGTGGTGAGATGATTGGTGCTTTGTCCTGCTGGGAGGAGCCATCAGAAGATGGGGGCACTGCAGTCATAAAGGGGTGGACATGGTCAGCAACAATACTCAGGTAGGCCCGTCTGACACTAACAATCCCAGAAATACTCAGACCAGCCTGTCTGACACCAACAATCCCAGAAATACCCAGACCCGCCCGTCTGCCACCAACAATCTTAGAAATACTCAGACCAGCCCGTCTGACACCAACAATCCCAGAAATACTCAGACCGGCCCGTCTACCACCAACAATCCCAGAAATATTCAAACCGACCCGTCTGCCACCAACAATCCCAGAAATGCTTAGCCCCGCCCGTCTGCCACCAACAATCCCAGAAATACTCAGACCGGCCCGTCTGACACCAACAATCCCAGAAATACTTAGCCCCGCCCGTCTGCCACCAACAATCCCAGAAATACTCAGACCGGCCCGTCTGCCACCAACAATCCCAGAAATACTCAGACTGGCCCATCTGACACCAACAATCCCAGAAATACTCAGACCGGCCCGTCTGCCACCAACAATTCCAGAAATACTCAGACCGGCCCGTCTGACAGCAACAATCCCAGAAATACTCAGACTGGCCCATCTGACAGCAACAATCCCAGAAATACTCAGACCGGCCCGTCTGACACCAACAATCCCAGAAATACTCAGACCGGCCCGTCTGCCACCAACAATCCCAGAAATACTCAGACCAGCCTGTCTGACACCAACAATCCCAGAAATACCCAGACCCGCCCGTCTGCCACCAACAATCCCAGAAATACTCAGACCGGCCCGTCTGCCACCAACAATCCCAGAAATACTCAGACTGGCCCATCTGACAGCAACAATCCCAGAAATACTCAGACCGGCCCGTCTGACAGCAACAATCCCAGAAATACTCAGACCGACCCGTCTGACACCAACAATCCCAGAAATACTCAGACCGACCCGTCTGCCACCAACAATCCCAGAAATACTCAGACCGGCCCATCTGCCACCAACAATCCCAGAAATACTCAGACCGACCCGTCTGCCACCAACAATCCCAGAAACACTCAGACCAGCCCGTCTGACAGCAACAATCCCAGAAATACTCAGACCGACCCGTCTGCCCCCAACAACCATGCCACCTTCAAAGTCACTTCAATCCCCTTTCTTCCCCATTTTGATGCTCGGTTTGAACTTCAGCAAGTTGTCTTCACCACATCTATACACCTAAATGCATTGAGTTGCTGTCATGTGATTGGCTGATTAGCTGTTTGTGTCACCGAGCAACTGAACAGGTGTACCTAATAAAGTGGCTGGTGAGTGTATTTTTTGTTGTTATCTTTATCCAATTTAATAGATTTTCCTGTAGAAATAACAGAAGAGAGAGGAAAGTGAGGGAATTCCTCTCTTACGTCGTCTTTACTGGAAGCTGATTGGTCCTCAGTTCCTGGGTCCGACCATCAGGACAGAGAAGGTGAATCTCCCTAATGGGGCAGCCATGAGAATGTGAAAGTCGGGTCCAACCCTTCACTTCTCCATCCAAGGATTGGCCTTCAAATGACTTTCCAGGGGGTACAAGGAGAAGACGATGGCCCATGGACAGTGAATGACCATAATGGAAGGGGTCAGCAGGAGACCCTCGCAAGGAGCAGGACCTGCTATGGGATTGGTGGCCTCGCTCGGCCCTCGCCCAGCGCCTCTGCTGGCTCTATAATAAATGTTTTACTGCTGCTCAGCAGGCGAGGTTAAATATACAATCTTCTCTTTACATTTCAACATCTCCTGCAGTCACCAATATTTATAAAGTGTAAATTCCCTCCAACATTCGCTGGATCTCCAGACGTTGGCCAGGTGGCTTCTAGGAAGACTGAAAATGACTGAGATTTAGGATTTGGGGCCCTTTGGAAGAACTCGACTCTTCGTATTTCTGAAAGACCAGCTGTGTGGAAGTCGTGAAATCGGTGAACTGACAAAACCACCCAACTTCAATAAACATTCATTAACCCTCAGACCTGCCGATGTCCCTAAACAAGGCTCGGGGAATGCAGCTTGAACCCCTCAAATGCAGGTCAGAAGGAGGTCAACTGCAAGCCAACCAACCTGTCAATGATTTGTGAAGAATCTCAAAGAAATGTCAGCTCTGCAACACCGCCCAGAACCCATGGAGAAAGGCAGCCAGGATCTGCTGTCCTCCTCATGGGCCTTTGGAAGTCCTTTATGGGGTCATCAATGAAGTTCATTCCCTCTGAGTCTGCCATTGGGTCTTCACCACGTAGAATCCAAGGAAACATCCATCTAAGACAATGGTGGCCCAGGGGCCGTGCTGTATCTGGCCATTTGCTTGTCCTCATCTGGCCCTTGGGACACTAAACCTTCCAATGCTACGCCATGGAGGGATAGGAAAGGAGGGCCGATGTCCAAAAGAATGCAAGTTTGATGGTAAATTACGAGGTGTTTATTGAGAAGAGCAACAAGCATAACAACCAACACGTTTTGGTAGAAAAGGGGTTCTCCCTTCTTCAGGGACCTTGCTCCCCGCTATGAAATGGGAATGAATGTAAAACCCACAAAATGACAGCTGAGGTTCCAGGGGGAGCTCCAAGGGCATTAAACTGATTGTCCCCCTGGAACCTCAGCTGTCATTTTGTGGGTTTTACCTCCGAAACTTCGCAAATAGAAAACTGGCGTGGGAATTATTCCATTTCATAGCGTCCAGCAACAGCCCTGAAGAAAGGACAGCCCCTTTTGCCCGAAACGCGTAGGCTTGATATACTTGTCACTATTCTCTATAAACACCTCGTAATTTACCATCAAACTTGCATTCTTTTGGACATCGGCCCTCCTTTCCTATCGCTCCAAGTCTACAAGTGGAAATGACCTTAAGGCCACATCACAAAGCCCTAAGAGGGTTCACCGCCTGTATGCACCATTGGTCACCACCTACTGGAGGAAGATCTCCTTACCCACAACCAGTGACTGAACCAGTCAGTCCAATGCGGTCTTCAGTGCAAACAGTCTAATGCTATGAGGAACTCTTCCTCTCAATGGACACCAACAGTAGTGCATAATTGTTGCTACTGACACCAATGATGTTCCTCCCACTGACACCAATGATGGGACACTATTCCTCCCACTGATACCAATGATGGGGCACTATTCCTCCCACTGACACCAATGATGGGGCACTATTCCTCCCACTGACACCAATGATGGGGCACTATTCCCCCCACTGACACCAATGATGGGGCACCATTCTATGACCCTGCGCTGGGTCTACTTTAGGCCCCCAGTAACAAAGGTCGTTCGGGGGGGCAGACTGCGTCCGGTATTTCCATTTAATGGGTTTGAGATTTGCAGGCTGCCCTTCCTCTACAAACTCCAGGCTTTGTTATTTCAGTCCAAGCTCCCGGCTTCCCTAATCCTCCATAGATTGGGAAATTTTAATTTCACGCTGAATTTTCCGATGAGCTGCAATGATATCAGGTGGGGGGGGGGGGCAGAATGGAAACCTGAGAATCTTTTATCATTCTACAAAGTCAAGGTCGTTTGACTTCTGCCGTAAAATCCCAAACCGCTCCACGCCGTTGGCCGCTTCAGATTTGATTACAGCGTTTCTGAGTGTTTAATGCGTTTTATTTTCATGAAAGCCCCTGCAGGACGCCGTGTTCCCTGTGATTGTTTCTTGTCCGTGCTGGCACAGCTACAAAGGCTGCAATAAAACCTGAATTTGTATCGGGGCGGTGCGTTCTCTGACATGGAGAGAAAGTCTCCCAACCAGCCGTGCCGTTCCTCAAATTATAAATAACGCAGAGCAGATGGACCTCTCCTTTCCTTTGTGCCGTCGTTTCTGATGGTTGCTCTGTGGATGCCACCGGCGTTTTATTCAATCGAAAAACGAAAGAAAAAAGAGCACCCAGTGAGGAGTTCAAGGTATCTGGGCTCAGTTTGGGGAGCGTTCTGTGAACTTCACCTGCGTTTAGATGCTGAATCCGAAACCAATAGGAGCCAAATCTTATACACTATATTACCAAAAGTATTGGGACACCTGCCTTTACATGAACTTTAATGGCATCCCAGTCTTAGTCTGTAGGGGGCAGTATTGAGTTGGCCCTCCCTTTGCAGCTATAACAGCTTCATCTCTTCTGGGAAGGTCGTCCACAAGGTTTAGGAGTGTCTATGGGAATGTTTGACCGTTCTTCCAGATGTTGGATGAGAAGGCCTGGCTCAGTCTCTGCTCTAATTCATCCCAAAGGTGTTCTATGGGGTTGAGGTCAGGACTCTGTGCAGGACAGTCAAGTTCCTCCACCCCAAACTCGCTCATCCATGTCTTTATGGACCTTCCTTTGTGCACTGATCCAAATCATTTGGTGGAGGGGGGATTATGGTGGGGAGTTGTTTTTCAGGGGTTGGGCTTGGCCCCTCAGGGGTTGGGCTTAGCCTTTCATGGGTTGGGCTTGGCCCCTCAGTGGTTGAGCTTGGCCCTTTAGTTCCAGTGAAGGGAACTCTTAAGGTGTCGGCATACCAAGACATTTTGGACAATTTCATGCTCCCAACTTTGTGGGAAGAGTTTGGGGAGGACCCCTTCCTGTTCCAACATCACTGCCCACCACTGCACAAAGCAAGGTCCATAAAGACATGGAGGAGGGAGTTTGGGGTGGAGGAACTTGGCTGGCCTGCACAGAGTCCTGACCGAGTCCCCCTTTGGAACTAATGGGGCCTGGACCCAGCACAAGAGGGCTGACTGTACTGCCTCAGGTCATCTTTAGAGGATCACCATCCATCAAAAAGTAGTACATGGTGTCATCAATCCACCAGTAAGACCATCTTTTTTTCATAATCTATGTGGTTATTACAAATGTCAATTCTGTGAACTTAATAAGCATAAGACAAGGAGGATTATGGATTTTGTGTTTAGTTCTACAGGGAAATCATAGCAGATAAAAGCTTCCATCACGTATGATACAACCCATGTGCTGCACCTATAGTATGTCCATGGGGGATGCAATACGTGGGCAGGACCATTAGGGTCTTTAAAGTAAGAATAAAGGAGCACGGTGCCAACATAATGAAAGGTTTTCCAAAGCATAATATATGGTGGGATTGGGGGCCACTATAAGGTGAACCACAACTGCCAGCCACTGCCAAGGGAGCTCATGGCTACATAGGGAAAAGTTGTAGAAAGCATGAAGTCTCCAGACATTATAATATGGTCCACGGTAGAGAAGATCCCCATGGCACACTGTGGGTATTGACCACCTTGTCTCCCATTGGAGGGGTGACCTCAAGGTGAGGGAACTTTCCAAGATGGAGACCTGGTGGATATAGGTGCCACGTGGCTTAAACATTCACCGGGGTGCCAAGATTGCTGTCATTTTGGTTTATTGATTATTGATTAATATCTGATATTTCTTCCTTGGACCCGACATTCGCACGTTCTGTGACCTCTGTGAATTATAATGAGAAAGTCTTTTGTTCTCCTCCCTTTCCTCATCCCTGTAATCCCCGTATTAAACGTTCAATAAAAGGAAAGCAAACTTCTCTCTCTTGGTTTTTGTTTGGAACTTCCAGAAAATCTAAAAATATCAAACCAAGAAAACGCCACAATTTTACAATCGAATCTGGGAAAACAAATTTCTACGACTTTACATGAAATACTTTTTTGTTTTTTCTCCTTATTGTGGAACTCAACCCACCAATTTAACATTTGGTTACAAACAAAGCCAAGCGCCTGGGAGCCCTCATTTACCTGACATTTAAACAGCTTTGTAAATCTCAGTTTTCCCGTGGACATTGTGCAGATGTGCCCATCCCCCGGGTTTCCTCTCTGGGTGCAATTTATGTCCCATGGCATCCTCTAAAGCAGTGGTCATCAAACTGCGGCCCGGGGGCCCAATGTGGCCCTTTGTGTGCCTTTATCTGGCCCTTGAGGAACTATTCCTCCCAATGATATGAGACAATATTCTGCCAACTGGCAACAACAATGGGGCACTGCTTCTTCCTACCAATACCAAATGTGGTGAGGTTCACTCCCACTGCCCACAATCCGGCCCTCCTAAAGTCTGAAGGACAATAAACTGGCCCTTTATTTAGAAAGTCTGAAGACCCCCTGCTCTAAAGCCTCGAACACACGCACCTATTGTTGGCCAACCGAGCGCCCAACTTTTGTCCAAATCGGCTGTTGCTGGTTTGGCCCGGCGTGCTGACGGTAGTCAAGTAATCGCCCAACAAAGCCGAGTGCCGTGTTCTGAGCGTAGTGCCGTGTTCTGAGCGTAGTGCCGTGTTCTGAGTGTAGTGCCATGTTCTGAGTGTAGTGCCATGTTCTGAGCTTAGTGCCGTGTTCTGAGCGTAGTGCCGTGTTCTGAGCGTAGTGCCGTGTTCTGAGCGTAGTGCCGTGTTCAGAGTGTAGTGCCGTGTTCCAAGTGTAATGCCGTGTTCCGAGTGTAGTGCCGTGTTCCGAGCGTAGTGCCGTGTTCTGAGCGTAGTGCCGTGTTCCGAGTGTAGTGCCGTGTTCTGAGCGTAGTGCCGTGTTCTGAGCGTAGTGCCGTGTTCTGAGCGTAGTGCCGTGTTCAGAGTGTAGTGCCGTGTTCCGAGTGTAGTGCCGTGTTCCGAGTGTAGTGCCGTGTTCCGAGCGTAGTGCTGGGTTCTGAGCGTAGTGCCATGTTCTGAGCGTAGTGCCTTGTTCTGAGTGTAGTGCCATGTTCTGAGTGTAGTGCCATGTTCTGAGCGTAGTGCCATGTTGTGAGCGTAGTGCCATGTTCTGAGCGTAGTGCCTTGTTCTGAGCGTAGTGCCGTGTTCCAAGTGTAGTGCCGTGTTCCAAGTGTAGTGCCATGTTCTGAGCGTAGTGCCGTGTTCCGAACATAGTGCCGTGTTCCAAGTGTAGTGCCGTGTTCCAAGTGTAGTACCGTGTTCTGAGTGTAATGCCGTGTTCTGAGAGTAGTGCCGTATTCCAAGTGTAGTGCCGTGTTCTGAGCGTAGTGTGGTGTTCCAAGTGTAGTTCCGTGTTCTGAGTGTAGTGCCTTGTTCTGAGTGTAGTGCCGTGTTCTGAGTGTAGTGCCGTGTTCCGAGTTTAGTGCTGTGTTCCGAGTGTAGTTCCGTGTTCTGAGTGTAGTGCCGTGTTCTGAGTGTAGTGCCGTGTTCTGAGTGTAGTGCCGTGTTCTGAGCGTAGTGCCGTGTTCTGAGCGTAGTGCCGTGTTCTGAGCGTAGTGCTGTGTTCTGAGTGTTGTGCCGTGTTCCAAGCGTAGTGCCGTGTTCCGAGCGTAGTGCCGTGTTCCGAGCGTAGTGCCGTGTTCCAAGTGTAGTGCCGTGTTCCAAGTGTAGTGCCGTGTTCCGAGTGTAGTGCCATGTTCTGAGCGTAGTGCCATGTTCTGAGCGTAGTGCCGTGTTCCAAGTGTAGTGCAGTGTTCCGAGTGTAGTGCCATGTTCTGAGCGTAGTGCCATGTTCTGAGCGTAGTGCCGTGTTCCGAGTGTAGTGCCGTGTTCCGAGCGTAGTGCCATGTTCTGAGCGTAGTGCCGTGTTCCAAGTGTAGTGCCATGTTCTGAGCGTAGTGCCATGTTCTGAGCGTAGTGCCGTGTTCTGAGAGTAGTGCCGTATTCCAAGTGTAGTGCCGTGTTCTGAGCGTAGTGCCGTGTTCTGAGTGTAGTGCCGTGTTCTGAGTGTAGTGCCGTGTTCCAAGTGTAGTTCCGTGTTCCGAGTGTAGTGCTGTGTTCCGAGTGTAGTGCCGTGTTCTGAGTGTAGTGCCGTGTTCTGAGCGTAGTGCCGTGTTCTGAGCGTAGTGCCGTGTTCCAAGCGTAGTGCCGTGTTCTGAGCGTAGTGCCGTGTTCCAAGTGTAGTGCCGTATTCTGAGCGTAGTGCCTTGTTCTGAGCGTAGTGCCGTGTTCTGAGCGTAGTGCCGTGTTCCAAGTGTAGTGCCGTGTTCCGAGTGTAGTGCTGTGTTCCGAGCGTAGTGCTGTGCTCTGAGTGTAGTGCCGTGTTCCAAGTGTAGTGCCGTGTTCTGAGTGTAGTGCTGTGTTCTGAGTGTGGTGCTGTGTTCTGAGTGTAGTGCCGTGTTCCGAGTGTAGTGCTGTGTTCCGAGTGTAGTGTCGTGTTCCAAGTGTAGTGCCGTGTTCCAAGTGTAGTGCCGTGTTCCAAGTGTAGTGCCGTGTTCCAAGTGTAGTGCCGTGTTCCGAGTGTAGTGCCGTGTTCCGAGTGTAGTGCTGTGTTCCGAGCGTAGTGCTGTGTTCCGAGCGTAGTGCTGTGTTCTGAGTGTAGTGCTGTGTTCCAAGTGTAGTGTCGTGTTCTGAGTGTAGTGCCATGTTCTGAGCGTAGTGCCGTGTTCCAAGTGTAGTGCCGTGTTCCGAGCGTAGTGCCATGTTCCGAGCGTAGTGCCGTGTTCCAAGTGTAGTTCCGTGTTCCGAGCGTAGTGCCGTGTTCCGAGCGTAGTGCCGTGTTCCAAGTGTAGTTCCGTGTTCCAAGTGTAGTGCCGTGTTCCAAGCGTAGTGCCGTGTTCCAAGCGTAGTGCTGTGTTCCAAGTGTAGTGCTGTGTTCCGAGTGTAGTGCTGTGTTCCGAGTGTAGTGCTGTGTTCCAAGTGTAGTGCCATGTTCCGAGCGTAGTGCTGTGTTCCGAGTGTAGTGCCGTGTTCCAAGTGTAGTACCGTGTTCTGAGTGTAGTGCCGTGTTCCGAGTGTAGTGCTGTGTTCCAAGTGTAGTTCCATGTTCCAAGTGTAGTGCTGTGTTCCGAGTGTAGTGCCGTGTTCCGAGTGTAGTGCCGTGTTCCGGGCGTAGTGCCGTGTTCCAAGTGTAGTGCCGTGTTCCGAGTGTAGTGCAGTGTTCCGAGCGTAGTGCCGTGTTCCGGGCGTAGTGCCATGTTCCAAGTGTAGTTCCATGTTCCAAGTGTAGTGCCGTGTTCCAAGCGTAGTGCCGTGTTCCAAGTGTAGTGCTGTGTTCCAAGTGTAGTGCTGTGTTCTGAGTGTAGTGCTGTGTTCCGAGCGTAGTGCCGTGTTCCGGGCGTAGTGCCGTGTTCCAAGTGTAGTTCCATGTTCCAAGTGTAGTGCCGTGTTCCAAGCGTAGTGCCGTGTTCCAAGTGTAGTGCTGTGTTCCGAGTGTAGTGCTGTGTTCCGAGCGTAGTGCCGTGTTCCGGGCGTAGTGCCGTGTTCCAAGTGTAGTTCCATGTTCCAAGTGTAGTGCCGTGTTCCGAGCGTAGTGCCGTGTTCCAAGTGTAGTGCCGTGTTCCGAGTGTAGTGCTGTGTTCCGAGTGTAGTGCCGTGTTCCGAGTGTAGTGCCGTGTTCCGGGCGTAGTGCCGTGTTCCAAGTGTAGTGCCGTGTTCCGTGCGTAGTGCCGTGTTCCGAGTGTAGTGCCGTGTTCCGAGCGTAGTGCCGTGTTCCAAGTGTAGTGCCGTGTTCCGAGTGTAGTGCTGTGTTCCGAGCGTAGTGCTGTGTTCCGAGTGTAGTGCCGTGTTCCGAGTGTAGTGCCGTGTTCCGAGCGTAGTGCCGTGTTCCAAGTGTAGTGCCGTGTTCCGAGCGTAGTGCCGTGTTCCGAGTGTAGTGCCGTGTTCCGAGCGTAGTGCCGTGTTCCGAACGTAGTGCTGTGTTCCGATCGTAGTGCTGTGTTCCGAGTGTAGTGCCGTGTTCCAAGTGTAGTGCCGTGTTCCGTGCGTAGTGCCGTGTTCCGAGTGTAGTGCCGTGTTCCGAGCGTAGTGCCGTGTTCCAAGTGTAGTGCCGTGTTCCGAGTGTAGTGCTGTGTTCCGAGCATAGTGCTGTGTTCTGAGTGTAGTGCCGTGTTCCGAGCGTAGTGCCGTGTTCCGAGTGTAGTGCTGTGTTCCGAGTGTAGTGTCGTGTTCCGAGTGTAGTGCCGTGTTCCGAGCGTAGTGCCGTGTTCCAAGTGTAGTGCCGTGTTCCGAGTGTAGTGCTGTGTTCCGAGTGTAGTGCCGTGTTCCGAGCGTAGTGCCGTGTTCCAAGTGTAGTGCCGTGTTCCGAGCGTAGTGCCGTGTTCCAAGTGTAGTGCCGTGTTCCGAGTGTAGTGCTGTGTTCCGAGCGTAGTGCTGTGTTCTGAGTGTAGTGCCGTGTTCCGAGCGTAGTGCTGTGTTCTGAGTGTAGTGCCGTGTTCCGAGTGTAGTGCCATGTTCCAAGTGTAGTGCCGTGTTCCGAGTGTAGTGCCGTGTTCTGAGCGTAGTGCCATGTTCTGAGCATAGTGCCATGTTCTGAGCGTAGTGCCATGTTCTGAGCGTAGTGCCGTGTTCCAAGTGTAGTGCCGTGTTCCAAGTGTAGTGCCGTGTTCTGAGCGTAGTGCCGTGTTCCGAGCGTAGTGCCGTGTTCCGAGCGTAGTGCCGTGTTCCAAGTGTAGTTCCATGTTCCAAGTGTAGTGCCGCGTTCCGAGCGTAGTGCCGTGTTCCGAGCGTAGTGCCGTGTTCCAAGTGTAGTGCCGTGTTC
>BLSH010134698.1:67052-77962 GCA_018402905.1 Glandirana rugosa
CACAGGACCTACTCGAGACTGTCTGACTTTTCTTAAGTCTCGGTAGGACGGTTAATTTTTTCTTCTCTCTGTTTTGAGAAATTGGTAGTAGGAAGGGAATAGTTCTGGATGTTAGGCTCCGGTTTTAGCTCTCTTAGCCTCGGGCTTTTCCTCTAGCGCCTGGCGGCTAGGCTTTAGCTCCGGCGCCGAAAAGCTTGATAGCTGGAGAATGTTCAGACACTGTGAAGCACTGAAGGTAGGCCGCGTCTGGGTCTCAGTTCTCTATGAGAACTCCCGGGGTCACCCTGGGTGATTGCCTGGTATTTTTCTCAGTTTAGGGGGTGTGGAGATCAGTTTTGTGCATGTGGGGTTGTGTTTAAATAAGGCTTACCCCGCTGTGGATCCCGCGGCCTAGTCTTCGTAAAAGCCGCGGCCTCGATTTCGGATCGGCGGTCCGCGATCTCCTTTTCGGGCTCCGATTCTCTCGATTTTGGCCTCGGATTGTAGGTCTTGATAAGGGAAGGATGATGGTTAAAGAGTTTTGTCTCTCTTCTTTTTTAATTGGCAGGATGGCTCTGAATTCTTTTCAGTCTGTCAGAGCTCATCCAGGACACGTCCGTCGCCGTGAGCCGCTAGCCACGCCCCCCCTCTATACTTTTTATCCATGTGAATGTTCATGTGAATGTTCATTTGGCACACTACCCTTGTATCTAAAAAATATTACACTTAGAGGCGCTCTTCTGTGTTCTTATTATTGCTATGGAAACATGGCCAACATGCAGTGGGGCAATCTTAATTCACACTGCACATGTGCGAGATCGGGAGGCCCATGCTGGGTAGCAGCATGCACCTAATCCCGGAAGAGGGACCCAGCAGGCTTCAAATGCCCACAGTAAGGAGGATGGTCTCATTCTGCAGAAAGGGAGCAAAGTGAGTAATAACTGCTGCACATCTACTGTACATAAAAGGAGACAATTGTGGCGACTGGCAATTGTGAAAAAACTAAAGGTGATAATCACGGGGTAATTTTATCAAAAACACCAAAAAGGCCAGAACTCCACTTTAAGTTCTCCTTTTAACAACTATCTATCTTTTAGTTAGTTTTACCCCACCTTGCCTGTGTCATTCCCTCCCCCCGCTTTGCACACGCTCTAGCCCCCCATGCATGTCTGTGCTACCAATCATATTAGTTTCATTGTTTCACCAGCTTTCAAAGCGTTGATGTCACAGACCAGAATATGTATTGTGTTTTTCTCCTATGGACATACAGTAAACATTTCATTATACTTTAATCATATTGTTTATCATACACAGAGGGAGAGATATAATTTTGCCCCTGTACAAATCATTAGTTGAACCTCATCTGGAATATGCAGTTCAGTTTTGGGCACCAGTTCTCAAAAAGGATATCGGGGAACTGGAGAAAGTGCAGAGAAGGGCAACCACACTGATAAGAGGTATGGAGGAGCTCAGCTATGAGTAAAGATTAGAGGAACTGAATTTACTCTCTCTTGAGAAGAGGAGATTAAGGGGAGATATGATCAACATGTACAAATGCATAAGGGGTCCATATAGTGAACTTGGTGTTGAGTTATTCACTTTAAGGTCATCACAGAGGACAAGGGGGCACGCTTTACGTCTGGAGGAAAAAAGATTTTATCTACAAATATGGAAAGGTTTCTTCACAGTGTAGCGCCCTCTACCATAGGTAGGTGCTTAGAGATAGGTTTTTGTTGCGAGTAGGTAAATTTAGTCAGGCCTGATTGTTTTGATTCTGGGCAGGGGAGTGGCCCAGGGAGAGCTGGAGACTGCAGGAAGCAACAACCCTTGGTTACCCCTTCCCTCTTCTTCAGAAAGTTCTGGAAAAAGGGATGGGAAGAGGAGGTGGAGCTTTCTGAAGTATGTTAAGGAGCCCTGACCAATCCCCAACCTAGATTGGCAGGGGGCAGGCCTCCTTAAATACTGTGGTCTGCCCAGTGTGGCGGAAGAGAAGTCAAGGAGATGTAGTGTGGAGGCTGTTAAGGCCTGAGGGAGGCCCTAGTCTGGGGGGGTGACCTCAGCCTGGGAAAGCTTGGGTGCAGCCAGAAGGAGAGAGAGATCCTGGAGGAGAGGCACAAGGGTGAGCGGAAGAGGACAGCAGAAATGAGAACACTACAGAGAGATCTCCGGGAACTACAAGTAACAGTGAGTGACACAGGCCAAGGGAGTGAGATGCACAAGACAGATTGGGAAGAAGACAGTCTGGAAAAGGTGCAGGAGGAGGTCTGGTGTCATGGACAGTGTGCGGATGGGCTGGGAGTTGTAGTCCATTGCTGGCTAGTTAGCACCAACTAAATGACTTTGCTACACAAGGGGAACCTCATCCCCTCCACAAAGGGTGGTCCGGAGACTTGATAAATCTACATCAGGTCTCACATGTGCTAGCTAGGCCGTGCAAGTAGGAGGCTGGTAAATTTCCTTCCAGGCCTCACCAGTGGAAGAAAGAAGTGTGCAGGAGAGAGGAACCAGGAGTTTGCAGTGAAGTAATAAGTGTGCTGGAGTGAAGTGAAGCAGTTGTATATACTGGATAGTGTATATACTGGTCCCATGTACAGAACTGTTTGACCTTTTGGGCATCCCATACCTACCCCAATCCCTGTCCAAGTTCAATCCCCAAATAAAAACAACAAAAACAAAGAGCAAGCCTTTTTTCTGACTCCGGATGCCAGTAGGAGTGTGATTGAGGGCAGTTGTGAGCAGGTGAACCACATCAACCAGCCACCCCTATGGGGGCCATTGACTACAACAGTAAGAGCTGTGAAAATGTGTGGTTCTGGCTAGCTCAGTAGATTGCTTTAAAAAAGTCCTGGATTAGTTCTTTAACGTACATAGTATAACTGGATACTAACATTTATAGGTAAAGTTGATCGAGGGAAAATCCGATTGCCTCTCAGGGGATCAGGATGGAATTTTTTCCCCTGCTGGAGCAAATTGGATCATGCTTTGCTGGTGGGGTTTTGCCTTCCTCTGGATCAACTGTGGGTGAGGGATTTTGTGTTTTCTTTTTTTCCTTTTTATTTTTTTATTGGTTGAATTGAATGGACTTCTGTCTTTCTTCAACCTGACTAACGATGTAACTATGTTTATAGACTACTTTGTTGTAGTATAAGTATAAACCAGAGATAAAGCATGCTCTATCATTCGGTGCTAATTTTGTGCTTAGACATGGCTAGGGTACACCGGAATGGAACTCTATCATTATAACTCTTAACACTTTACAACAAACGACTCATGACACTGTTCTGGAGAAAATTGGCCGTTCGGCCATTTATTAATAAATAACAATAACCATAAACTCTAATACAAAACCCAAAATCCAGCTTGCACACTAGGTTGCATGACTTAGGAGGCATCCCATAACCAATCCAGAATGAGTATTGCTTTAATACTTTCTTCCTGTTATTGTTATCCCCAGCCGCACAACACCGGCTCGGGAAAAAACCCCCGCTTGACTATCCCCAGCCACGTAACGCCGGCTCGAGGACAACCACCAGTTGGCTACCCCCCAGCCGTGCAACACCGGCTCGGGGGACCAACTTTCCTTTCCAATGGACAATGGCTCCACAGCCTCAACCACCATACTGGGTCAGAACAACATTGCGTCCAGCAGCTTGTAGGGTGGGTGGGCAGGAGATCGCTGCTGCTTCTTCTTATCTCCAGTCTGGAGACTTACCCCTTGTTTGCCATTCCCCTGCTCCCCCCAGCATGCAGCCCTGTGCCTGTTTTTTTTTTTTTGCTTCGGGCTTTACTTGGCTAGGGTACACCAGAATGGAATTCTACCATTATGACTCTTAACATTTTACAACAAACGACTCGTAACACCGTTCTGGAGAAAATTGGCCAATCGGCCATTTGTTAATAAATAACAATAACCATAAACTCTAATACAAAATCCAGCTTGCACACTAGGTTGCCTGACTTAGGGGGCATCCCATAACCAATCCAGAATGAGTATTACTTTAATACTTTCTTCCTGTTATTGTTATCCCCAGCCGCGCAACACCGGCTCGGGAAAAACCCCCCGCTTGACTATCCCCAGCCACGTAATGCCGGCTTGAGGACAACCACCAGTTGGCTACCCCCCCCCCCCCCCCAGCCGCGCAACACCTCCCCCTCGGGGGACCAACTTTCCTTTCCAATGGGCAATGCCTCCACAGCCTCAATCGCCATCGCACACAGGTGTAAAACCTTACACAAGTGAGCCCCTCCACAAACGCAAAGCGCGTTGTAAACCATTCTGAATGCCTAAGGCCCACAAATCAGTACCCACAGCATTCAGGTGTACACCATCGCTCTGCAAATACCACCAGGTATCCACCTCCAGTTCACGGTGTCTAACCACAAACCCTCCATTGTGTGCCACAAAGCGGCCCACCTCCTTGTTAACCTTTATCTGCGCTTTGTTCAATTTTGCAGCCGACCTGGCAAAGCGCCAAGAAGTGCGCCCCACCATGTCCGACCAGACCACCAGCAATCCAGGAAACGCCATGCGCAGTCTAAGGAAGTCAAACCTGATATCCGGGGACAGATGCCACATGGACCGAATGCCCAAGTCGTTACCCCCGACATGTAGAACTAGCACATCGGGAGCTCTGTCCAAACGAGAGAAGTGGTGCACCTCTGGCAGGACCCTGCACCACAATAACCCCGGGATACCAATCCACCTAACCATGTTCTCCTCCCTGCTAAAACCCAGCTGACACCCAATGGGTCTAACATCAGCCCTTTTTGCCCCCAAGAAAACAAAAGAGTGCCCCAGAATCCAAATGAGGCACGGCGGGATCCCTGTAATGAAACAAAACAAAATCACAGCAACCGGTAAAATAACATATTAGCCAATCAAATCAATTGTGGCCGAACATAAAGCCTAAAACGATCAGATTCCCATCTCCCTATACGCCGAATGACCGCTTCATCCAATCCCCACCGAGCGGCTTCCATGGCCACTCCAATGCGGAAGGAGTGAGATGAGTAATTACGTACCTCAATACCAGCCTTACCCAAGCAATACCGAAACACCGCCATAAACTGAAATTTTGACAGGGCCGTACCATCTAAGTGTAAAAGGAAAGAACCCTCCCTGTGCGGGCGTATTCCTCCACCATGGATACTGGGCATGGGGGGAACCCGGAATACTATAAAGGTGCACATACTGACCCCGAGCTAGTTGATCAGTCTTAGAGCGGCGAATGAGTAACGCCACCGAAAACTGAGAATAACTTACTTCCTGTACTAAAAGCCCACCATGCGCAGTCTTGGATGGACTGACCAATTCGCTAATCCGAAGGGCCCCAAAAAACGCCAGTATAAATGCTGAACAACACGGCCTCATACTCCGAATCGCAAACTAAACCAGCTTGTGTCCATAACGTCTGTAGCAGGCAAAAGGTAACCGGTCTCACGCCGCCGCACCTCTCGTCTGTACCCTTTTAATGCCTGACGGACCAAGAATTCCTTGGTGAAATCCGAAACACCCCAAGCTTTGAAGAGGAAGGCCAGCCCAGACATCTTTCTGGAGACTGCCGAGACCGACACTCCCTACTCAAAATTCAAGCTAATGAAATATAACAACAGTGAAGGGAATTCTGTACTTACCCCATCCACCCCTACCTGGGCCAAAAGATCATCCCATTCCTTCCACACCTTAGAATACGCCGCCCACGTCGATGCACTCAATGATTGATGCAGCAGTATAGACGCTACCCCAGCGCAACCCGCCACAGTTCCTGCGGGCAAGGCTCCCCATATTCTGGTGCTAATGCACGAAACTCATCTAACTGCAAACGAGACAAAGCATCCGCCACTGTATTATTCACCCCAGGCAGGTGTACTGCATAAATGAAAACATTTAACCGTAAACAACGCAAAACCAAATTCTGCAATACCCGGACCGCCGGCATGGAGGCGGCTGACAGCCGATTAAGAATCTGCACTACCGCCATATGATCACAATGTAAACAAATCTTTTTGTCCCGAAATGAGTCCTCCCATATTGCAATGGCAACCAAAACCAGAAAAAGTTCCAATAATACCTGAATTTTTCAAAAAACACGCAAGATCCGCCACGCCTCAAATACAACCTATTAATAAGAGACACTCTCATTGCCTGGAGAGAAACAAGAAAAGCCCAGCACCTACATGCCAACATCTCTGGATTCCTGGACACTAAGGGCAACCTTATGTTTATTTCCTCAACACTACATAACGCCTTTCAAGTGTGGGAACAACACGACCTCAGGAAACTGAGCTCCTTTTTTGACCCAGCAACCGGGCAAGCCATACCAATACACATCATTCAGGAAAAACTTGCCTTACCGGACCACCACAGACTCCACCTATGGCAGACCATCTCTTTTGTAAACAATGCCCCGACCCCCATCTCAGATTCCAACCCTCAGTTTTGGACACTCTGGTACACAACAAAACAACCAATGTCTCGCTCATCTACAGACGCCTCACTCCATTCTTTACGAGACCTTTGGAGACCTCCTCCTCCAAAGCTTGGACCAGGGAACTGCAGGAGGACAACCTCCACGAATACATAATTGAAGGACACAACAAGATCTTTAAGCTGACCACCAATGAGTCATGGCGGGAAATGCAATTCAAGATCTTACACCGAGCTTATATACCTTACTTCACGCCTGAGGAATCTCCTCGCACCAGAACTTGCCCCTGTTGTAACACTGACAAACCAACTCTCTTCCACAGATTTTGGCTCTGCTCTCGGGTGGCATACTTCTGGACCCAAGTCCAGTCCCTAATCTACAAAGTCACAAAACAGGAGGTTCCTCTAAACCCAATTCTAATGGTCTTTGGACATGAGCCCTCGACTCGATCTTTAACTGCTACTACAAGAACATCGCTACCACCTTGGATCCACCTCTGCTTATTAGCAGCTCGTAAAACCATCATGACCCATTGGACTCAAAATACGCCCCCAACCACATCAGAGGTCCAACGACAATTGAACTCCCTCCTATTCAGAGAAATCCTAGACTTCTGGACGTACAAACAAGGATCACAAAAACAATTCCAACAACACTGGGGAACTTATATCACAGCCATATTCTCTAGACAAGAGCAGGAAAGACTCACACCCCCTCATCTTTATGACCTGAGATATGAACTAAACAACATCCTTACTCTCCCCCGCCATGGAAGCCCGCCTACATCCATGACCCCATTTAGTACTTCACCTCACTCCCCCCCTGTATGTGCAAGCAGTAGTATGTCATGATATCATCCATGCATCTTCTTCTTTTATCCAGAAAACATTACTAACATCTAGAAATTTGTAGGTGATACTCCTTACTTTTAAAATTTTATTTGTACTGTAAGAGCAGCGCGTTTTCCTCCACGCCAAATTAATAGAATCCTTAATCCATCATATACTGTTGTTAACTGCAATTCTCATCCTCAATCTCTGGACGCTGGCCGGGTGCCGGCTGTCCCTCCCCCCCCTTTTTATGGGGTCGAGGGGAGGATGACGGTGGGGACCCTAGGTCTCTCTTATCTATCCAGAATTAAACTTAATCTATACTTAACAGTAGCATCTCATACTCTCATAAGGACTTGGCCTGGTCGAACTACGGTTGGATTCTTTCCTTTCTCCTTGTCTAATCTTACTAAATGTAGATGAGATTTACCCTGAACCTGCTCTATACCCTTCACAATTGATCTTTGTTTCCCCTTCCCCTCTCTCCTTACCCCCCCTCCTCCCCCCCTCCTCCGCCCCTACTTCATAGTTCCTGGAAGTTTTATATATGGCATACACCCCCCTTTTTTCTGCTTTCCCCCCTCAATCCTGAAGCTCACCTTACCCTTTCTCCCTCCCTTCACCCCCCACCCCCCTCCCCATCCACCTATTGATATTGTCTAAGTATTGATATGTATTTCTTTTGTGTTACATCAAACAATAAAATTTGATTAAAAAAAAAAACACGCAAGAGATCGAACAACCCATTGGTAAACAGCGGTCTATGTAAAACGCCTCGAGCCACCTGCAACCCAATAGGTGAAAGCTTTGCGGATGTACAGGCAGTAAGCGAAAAGCCGCCTCTATGTTAGTTTTTGCCATGAGCGCCCTCGACCCATACCGTCAAACCCAATAAATAGCCACGTTGAATGAGGTGTAAGACCTGATCTGTGATGCTGGCTATATACTCCTGTCTGTGATGCTGCCTGTATACTCCTGTCTGTGATGCTGGCTGCATACTCCTATCTGTAATGCTGGCTGTATACTCCTGTCTATGATGCTGGCTGTATACTCCTGATCTGTGATGCTGGCTATTACTCCTGTCTGTGATGCTGGCTGTATACTCCTATCTGTAATGCTGGCTGTATACATGCTGGCTGTATACTCCTGTCTGTGATGTTGGCTGTATACTCCTATCTGTGATGCTGGCTGTATACATACTGGCTGTATACTCCTGTCTGTGATGCTGACTGCATACTCCTATCTGTGATTCTGGCGGTATAAATGCTGACTGTATACTCCTGTCTGTGATGCTGGCTGTATACATGCTGGCTGTATACTCCTGATCTGTGTTTCTGGCTGTATACACCTGTCTGTGATGCTGGCTGTATACTCCTGTCTGTGATGCTGGCTGTATAATGCTATCTGCGATGCTGGCTGTATACTCCTAACACTATGGGTGGAATACAGGGGACGGAGTTGGTGGATTCTATAAGGGGTGGGGCTTATGAGAAATGAGAGGGGTCAAAAGGAGAAGGGCGGGGTTTGGTGCCCCCCATCCTAAAACTTCGCCAGCCGCCACTGAGTATAGTCCCTCGGTCCCCTTGCTAGCTCATTTTTTGGGTTGCATAGCAAGCACCTAAAGTGGGTGCAGATTCCTCTCTCTCCCCGCTTAGCCAGCCAGGCACCACTGCCACAGGACACACAGACAGTGGCACTAAGGCACAGCGAGAGATTGCAGCAGCTGTGGGGGTCACCTTCCCCCACCCTCTTTTCCCTGCGCTGGACGGCGCCTGTGTAACAAGCCTCGCAATGTCTGCTCCTAATTGGCCAGGGCCAATCAAAGCAAGGAAGAAGAGGAGGATCTTGGGACATGTAGTCCCATTTACAAGCAGCCCTGAGTACATAGGTAATCTTAGGGCTTATTGGTTAGTTAAATTGTGCTGTAATTACTTTGCACATTCCTTTGTGCACTATTGCCTAATATGAGAGTTACTGTAGATAGCTACCTATTTTCAAGTTATTGTTGTCTTGTTTACTGCAAAGTCTTTCAGTGAGGTACTCTTTGACCTGCTACAGTCTGGTGTCCTTTTACCATTGTGTCTGCACTAATATTTGTTAACCAGGTGTGCCAGAGGAGCTGAGTCTGTTCTTGGGGTTGAGAGACAGAACATAGAACTTAAAATTATCAAGCGGCTCCTACAGGGTTGGCACTACACATCCTTCCAGTGTGGTGATGGATTTATTTAGGCTAAAGAAAGTTTTATAGCAAGTGTGCCATAGTGCTGCACTGATTGGTTGACATGGTTAAAGGTAAGTGTTCCTAAAGTAAATGGGTTTTTGTCTATGTATGGGAAGAGTGAGAAGGACCTGTGTTATTTTGTGATCCCTCTCTGTTCTTAAGCAGCCCTTTGGCGGGAACCCAATTGGGGTTCCAGAAACTCTTTGTTCTTGAAGGGAAGTGCAGGTGGGCACATTGCTGTATCGATATAGGACTCGGCGAAGTGAAAAAGTGTATGCTTGGGAGTGTACTCATGGCATGAGCCCAAAAGTAAGTCTCAGGTTGGATATTTCTTGAGGGAAAGCAAAGTATTTCAATTTGATTGAAAGTGAGTGATACCTTCATTATGGCTTTATTTGGAAAATCTTACCTTTCATTCTTCACAAATATTTTAAAACACTGGCAGGTGATTCAGGTCATTAGTGGTCACCAAAATAGCTATTTTTAAAGATGACTTTATGTTCACAATTTAGTTATAGGCTTATTTTATACAAGTACATTTAGGAAGGGATAGAAGGACCCCACATAGTCCGAGTCTTGAAAGGAAAATTATTTACTGAGATTCTGCAATGTCAACAACAAAGTCAATGTGAAAGCAAAGCTTTGAGATCAGATATCTGCATAACAAGTCATTTTCTGCAGCATGGCCACCTGTGTGATCGGCAGATCAGATAGCCCCATACACAAGGTATCTAATTCAAGCTTTCTCCGTGTTATAAGCTGAGATCATTCCTTATCTGGTTACTGCACTCTCCAACCGCATATTTTGTCTGTATTCTATTACAGCAAACTTTCTGCCCGTCTCTAACATTTGTCATGATTACTTTTGCACTGATCAAGTGCATACCTCCCAATGTAGGGAAACTGTGATGCAGTGATACAATTACATGAGAAGAGTGTTCCAACCGTACACTAGAGACTTGTAATGCCGCAACTCTACACTACACGTTAAAGATTGTCTTTTTTTTTTAAGCATCAACACACATATCTTAAACGTATATAAATATTTGCGCTAAAGTGCACTTCAATAAAGCAGCAACTATCATGTGATAATAAACCATGTGACATACATATATAAATAAAGTTGCGCTAATATATACGTGTATACTAAATACGTACCAAAAGATAAATTCAAAAAAATAAATTCAAAATCGCGTTGAAATAAATATATACATACAGTGTACCAAATAATAGTGTACTATCAACGACGAAATAACTTCACGTGAAATCGCGTTTATAAATATATGCAAATTCTATACACACAACTACGAATTTTTTTTTTCTGTTAGAAATTGCACATCACATCTCAACGCCGTAATGTTCAGAGATCACATGCCAACCTTGTGAGAAGAGTACATTAACATAGTGACGTAGTGTCAAAGGGATGTAACCCTCCATACGTGAACTAGTCAC
>BLSH010134698.1:83225-104057 GCA_018402905.1 Glandirana rugosa
TAACACGTTTATTAAAACAAGCAAGTATACTCACAAACATAGGTAAAACATCAGCATTTGGTTTTAAAATAGCCAGCTCCGGTAACTCAGTGTAAATCGCCCGCACTTCCCAGTGTAGCAGCGTGGTGACGTCAGCGCGTAGCTCCGCCCTACATGTTTCGTTATACTTAACGTCATCAATGGGGCACGGGCGACGCACTGACGCGCCACCTTTTATCTCTACAGAAAAATGACCAAGCCTCGTTTTCGAAGCTCAGCGCCATCTTCCCGTAGCCCATAGCAGTAACCTCAGCGCCATTTTTATGTAGTCCGTGACACTGATCTCGATATTTAGCTGGAAACATATTGCAATTTTAACAAGCACATAAACATGATCAGCCTTCCTAAAATGAAAAGGGGACATCACAGATCAGCGTCCTCTATTAATTGCTTATAAATACAAGACTACTGTATTTTTAGATGCTACAAAACTGACCCATATTGTATTCCCTAATTGTCAATGATAGGTGTTTAAAGACCATATAACTGCATTGTATGCGGATCTTCCGCTCTATGCTGATAGATTTAGCTCTCCCTCAGTCATTGGGAGTTTATAGAAAAGGGGTCGAATGCTCACATCTAGAGTTGCATTACATGAACCGCTGGGTATTCAGAGATTTAAAAATCATCTGGTAATTAGTGCATCGGGTCGTATTATGACTCCACACATAATTTTATGCGATTTGAATGCTAGTTAGAACTTCAATTAAAATTGCAATTATATTTAAAATTATATTTAAAATTAAAATTAATAAAGACCATATCTAGGAAGTGGAAATGGACATCTATGTGGATATATGATAGATAATCATGAATTATCAATAAAAGCGTTGATTTCAATATCCACATTGAGTCCATGAGGTTTCAAAGTCTGTGCCTTATAGATCCAACTCATTTCGAGTTTTGAGATCTCTCTTCTTTTAGGGCCTCCCCTCCAGGGCATTTTTAAAGTATCTATGCCCAACACACATAGTTGAAGTTGTTTACATGAAAGTTAACTTAGCATAAGATATATTTTCATGTTAAAGAGAAATCCCAATATTCTTCCCTTTACTATCACCCAAGGAGAATAGGAAAATATGCAATCCTTTTTTATGGAAAAACATACTCTGCTGCTAAACCTCTCACAGTATTTCTACCCCTTGGATATTCCTTCAATCAACTGGTAACTGAGTACAGGAGCTATGTCCCATGTTGGGCGCAGTGGTGGATATGTCCTCTTCTAAGCTGCTGGGACCATTGGGTATTGTGTACACTGGGGATGGGGCCTACTCTCCAACGGCCTCAATGGAAAAGCCATCTCCCTGCAGGCTTGCAATGATGCTAACTCTGTATTTAAAAGTGCCAGTTGATAGTTACGGTTTTGGTCCTGAGGTTTTGGCCTGCTACATACTCTATTTCATCTGCCTATCCGAAAGGATGCTAAATTAGCCCTGCTACACTGCCCAATCTCGGGCCTCTATGCTTGTCTGCAGAAGTTGGCAACTTACTTATTTTTGTCTTCCAATGTAACAATTGCCCAGGCCTGGAAGAAGCCTACGGTACCCTTTCAGGGCGTTAGAAATCATATGACGGCTTCAATGCTTAACAAACAGATGTCTAGCATTCTCAAGGAGTCGCATGCCAAATTGTTAAAGATTTAGGAACCTTGGCTCCAATATGCCTTCCCCTTTCTTCCTCCAGCTAGCATCAGATGCCTGTGATTGACCCACCTGATGATCCAGAGTCCATATATCCCCTTTGCCCTCCCTCTCCTTTTCTTTCCGTTGGCTTCCCTCTTGTTTCCCCCTCTCCTTTCTTGTTTTGTCCTCTTTTTCTTCCCCTTCCTTCTGGGGCTCACGCCCCCCTCCTTCTCTTTATGGTTACCTCACACTCCCTGAGTGCACAATCACATTATATTACTCTCAAGGATTCAGCCAGCCCAGGTTTGATATCCTTGCAGATTTTCCTGGACCTTACTTCAGCTTTCTATATTTTGCATACTGTATAACCGATGCCACTGGTTTATTTAATTTGGTTGACAGTTTGTGAAGTCTTCCTCTGAGCTATGCTGCCACTCCAAGCCCCTACGTGGGAAGCTTGGAAAAAAAAGTGGCTGATTTTTTTAAGGGGTATAGGGATGGTCAGTGCTGGGGGAACTCCGATTTTCAACTAGCCTTTAGTAAACAAAAAACAGGCATATAAATGTAAGTTATGCAACCTACCTCAAACAATTTCTGCCAATGCCATTAAATGGTCTGCATGGTTGTTAGGTGTTAGTAGGTTTTCTTCACTGGAAATGGTTGAAATTTCTTGAAGATGGCTGTGTGTGGGGCCAACATTAGCCAATGATGTAGTGGTGCAGTAAACATGCACTGGATAAGTGTTGCCTTGTGTTTTCCCTGACACTCCTTGGTGTATAAGTGTGTGTAGGATGGAGAAGTAGTACCTGCTCGCTGCCTTGGGTATAATAGCTGTGCTGCTGCTGGCCTGATTGCTGGGACAGAATGATGGTTTTAAGGCATTAAAGCAGAACTAATCCTAATTTGTAAAAGACTGCGAGCAGGCATGTCTATTCTGAAACAACACACTTACCTGCCTGCTCACAATCTTATAATGAGTGTACCCCGAACTGCCCATGATCATTCCCAGCACACTCTGGCTGTGCCAAAATGACTGACCTCTGTGTGCATGTGCATGATGACATGACCCCTCTAGCGGCTAATCAAGAGGACAAAAACCTGCCACCTGAAAATAGCCCAGTATAACATGACAGAAGCCAGCAAGAGATGTAACTGCCACATCGGTTGGAAGGTGATGGTGACTATTTTCGGGAGTTTAGTTCCACTTTAAGAACAATGAGCTACATTTACTGTTGGATGTACATTTGGTGATAAATAGAGGATATAGTAAATAAAGTAACACAGATCCAAAGGTATGTGTGTGCCAGAGAGCAGATAGGATAACACAGTTTCCAACATTTTAAAATAATTAAGAAGGGGGCCTAAGGGACAAGTGAAGAAAAATGGGAGTGTGGCCAATAAAATGGATGTCACAGCTTATGGCTTGATGTGTTGCACCTCTCTCCCTATGCATTTCTGTGTTTTAGACAAAATAGGGCTTGGGGGTACAATGCTGAAAGAAACGTTTTGCACTGAGCCTGCTCTCTATATACAGCAAACAGAAATGTCTATGTAAACATGATACATACTTTAATTACTGTGCTGAAAACAACAGTGTCACAGACACACAGACTTCAGGACTAAATATCATTTAAACAGCTGAAATCACTTCCATTACATATGCTTTTTCTGCACACAGCCTGGTATTATCTCAGTTTTCGGAGAACTTGTCAGAAGTTATCATGCTAATAATAGAAGAAAGGAGCAGGAGAAAGCCACGGCACGTAGTGCTTTAAAGAGAGACAAGACAACACTGCAGATATATGTGCCCAGCTCAAATTTCATGAATCAGGTTTACATCCACTTTAAATTCATTAAAAAAGTCAGGACTACTTAGCAACAAGCAACCCTTGAGTCAATAAATACTTTGGTCAGGAGTATGTAATGTACAGCACAGCATAAAAAAGTACAGTGGTCAGGCATAAGTACATTGCTGGTCAATGGATTCAAAACCAGTTCTATCATTGGTTTCAGTGGGAGCAAAAAGAAATCCTTTTATTGTATTCATATTGAGCGGTTACTTCCTAATCATATCCTTTCATGCTACTCTGCTTCTCTCAACGTAAAATAAAAAACCAAAACTATGCTGGCACCATCACACAAAAGATTACTCATAATTGCATAGCCTGGAGCAGATCAATGGGTTGATTTACTAAAAGCAAATAGACCGTGCACTTTGCATGTGCAGCTGCTCCAGAGCTTAGTAAGTGATGTAAAGCTTCACTTTGCAAATAATATCCAATCACATGCAAGGGAAATTAAAAATAAAAGCATTTTGCTTGCACAGGATTGGATGATTGAAGTCAGCAGAGTTTCCCCTCATTTACTAAGTTCTGGAGCAACTGCGCTTGCAAAGTGCCTTTAGTAAATCAACCTCAATGAGTATAATCTGCCACAAGCAAAGTCATCCTATGAAAGTAAGAGGGCCCTGCAGGAGCCAAAGACACCACCTGGTATTTCTTATTGTTTGCATAACCATTGCTGCTGCAATTGTGTTACTAATTTACTGAACACTTTTTGTTCTAAAATGACATTCTGGATTTCTATTAGTAGAGTTGATATAATGCTTCAATTACGTACAGTATGTAAAAAAATCAACACCATATCTGTGAAGAGATTCCACTGACTTAATAAAAAGAGTTGTCCTACCCCTCAGCCTCCTCACTCCTTTCCAATGACCACTATTATTTTACATGCATCTCTGTAGGTGGGAAAAGAACATGCCTTTGTGTGTATGAGTGTCAGTTAGGTGAAACATTCTTCAGCATTCTGATTGTTACTTAACTTCTTTCTGTCAACCTATGAAGGAAAAGTAATGGAATTCATCCGTAGAACAACTGGAAACATGTCTAAGTCTGAAGTTTTACTTTGGTTACAACATTTGGGCTCTGTTTCTCTTTCCAGTAAAAGGAAGAGAAATGCCAAGAAAGGGAGTTTTCCTCCATGAGCATCCGGCCTTGCTCATGTTGGAAATCTGACCAACAAGACGTCTGAAAGGAAAATACTTGAACCTGTGTAAGATCCTACATAACACACAGTGACATGAGACAAAATGGAGGAGTACAAAGAAATATGACCTTCCCGGGTTTTTTACAAAACAAACACTGTGGATAATTTACACATCCCGCATTTCTCGGCAGAGCCAACTTGACGGAGTTTGTGGTAGTCTCCAGACAACCTATTTTGCTTTAACATGGCTGATTAACAAAACACAGCATGGGATATTACAAGAAAAACTACAATGGTTGGCATAAGCACAATCCAGTTATATTAGTGCTTATTTTATTGCCCAATAATGAAAGTGTTGACAGCTATAAGGCCATTGTACATTGTATATTTTTGTCTGTTTTTTTTAATGCAAACTCTCTACAGCTGTTGAGGTCAATAGAACAAAAATTGAATCACTTAAAAGATGACGGAAACTTTGTGGCAGGTATAGATTTTTAGCATGTGTTGTTACTCAGGTATTACGTAAACTGAATAGAGAGGCCTGGAGCCTCAGGCTTCAAGCATGAGAATAAGGCCGACATGACTGCGTTTACAGTGGGGACTAGGCAGAAGAAGGAGTTAATGGATTTTAATGTGGTGCTGGAGGAAGTGCACTTACCCAATTAGGTTGTCGGAGTTTGCCAGGAGGGGCTTCAGAGGCTGAAGGTAGCAGGAATAATTCTGTTTCTAGTCAGAGTTCAGCAAGAATCCAGCAAATTTCCTGCCTACCCACCCTATTTGCACTGATTGCTAGTGGCCACAATTTTTAAGTATGCTAATACTTGTCATAACAGCTTGGTGGAGTCTTGTAATGTAAAAGTGATAGGGACATGTCTTAGGTATTGTGACGGACCACCTGGCACCCCACCTGGGTGCCTCCGTAAAGATACAGCTTCCGCCACTCTCAAACCAGGTATTATAGCTGAGAATTGCTCTCAAGAACTAGACAGCACTAGCTTGGGTGCAAACTGGAACTCTTTATTGTAAGTTCACACAGAATTTATACCACACAAGACCAGATAAGAGCTTGATCACATTATTCTAAACAATGTAAACGTTAAATAGTAATATAATCAGTACAACTAACAGTACATCTAATGAACAGCTAGCAGCTAACAGTAACCTAATTAAACAGTGATCTAATTAACAGTAAGCTAATCAACAGCCAGGCACCTGAACAAGCCTTGATTAGCCAGGGAGACAACCCCAGACAGTCTGGCTCCTATATAGGAGTACATGGAACAGAGACCAATGTGACCAGCTCTTTCAACATGTATAGTTCCAAATAAAACAAGCCAGGAATAGTCTTTTAGGATGTGGAAACTAGGCTAAGCGACTCAACTATGCAGGTAAATATAGGAACTATGGTGCAGAAAAAAGTCAGCAGGTGATCTGGACTGATGAGTTAAAATGTGAAATATTTGGCTGTAGCAGGTGGCAGTTTGTTTGGGAAGAGAGGAGGAGAGCGGTACAATAATGAGTGTCTGCAGGCAACTGTGAAGCTTGGTGGAGGTTCCTTGCAAGTTTGGGGCTGCATTTCTGCAAATGGACTTGGAGATTTGGTCAAGATCGAAGGTGTCCTCAACGCTGAGATATACAGGCAGATACTTATCCATCATGCCATACCATCAGGGAGGAGGGTGATTAGCCCCAAATTTATTCTGCAGCAGGGCAACGACTCTAAACGTACAGTCAATGTCATTAAAAACTATCTGCAGTGTAAAGAGTAATAATGAGTCCTGGAAGTGATGGTTTGGCTCCCACAGAGCCCTGATCTCAAAATCATGGAGTCTGTCTGGGATTACATGGAGAGACCGAAGGATTTGAGGCAACTTACATCCACAGAAGATCTGTGGTTAGTTCTCCAAAATGTTTGGAACAACTTTTATGTTGTATCTTTTCTTGGTTACAACTATCTGCTACAAAAGCCCATAGTGAACTGTGCATAAAGAACAATTACTATGGGTAGACCAGAAAAGTGAATTATATTACATTTAGATAAGTTGGGTGCTTTGTTTTCATTGGTTTGGGTTGTTGTCTTATCCTTACTGCTTTTATTGCATTCCTCTTTGTTTTATAATGTTGAAATATCATTCTCCCCTACAATTTTGATATTAAAGCAACTTTTTCACTAAAATTAAATTGTAAACTAAAGAGTAAATATAAAAAAAATATATTTTTTGTTTCATTTTTGATATAATGCTTAGGGGTTTAGCCCCCGTTCCCACTGATATGTCATTTGATTTGACAGTTCTAATGGAACTGCTAAAATTGCTGTGACTCATGTCGATTTCATTGCGACTTGCATGGACTTCCGTTAAACTAAGTCGCAAGCCGCAATGAAATCGGAGGTGCAAATTACACTGATCTAAGGCTTTGAAATCACAGAACCAGAGCTTATTGTTATAATATGCCCCCATTGGGAAGATTTGCTCTATTTGACCACTGCTGCTGAGACCGAAGGTGAAGCACCAGAACAGGAATAGAGAGGAAATCTTCTAATGGGAATACCTGTTTTGGCGGCAACTGCCTAAGAGAGAATTGTCCTCACTTTGGAGAGATTTCCCCTCATTTCCGGATGTATGCAAAGGGCAGGACATGAAGGAAGAATCTCCCAAATGGCACAAAAATGGTATAAAATACTGACAAGGATTTCAACCATTTCCTGCTCTATCCAAAACTGGAAACAAGAAAAAGTTGTGGCTGCAGAAAGATGTCATAATTAAAGCATGCAGTCGTCTGTTGCTGACCTCTCCTTCTGAAAATGATGGCTGTCTCTGGTTGCAATGGGTAATTTACGTTTATCAATTACCCTTTGCCTAATTGTATAAAACATATTTTGCGCCTTTTCCACTGAATAGACCTTTTATTATTTTCTGAAACCAGACCGATTAGAATGTCCTCTCCTCACCCCTTTCTGACCTCCTCTTCCGAGCCCTGAAAGCCAACAAAACAAGTGATGAGAAAGCCTTTTCCAGTTAAATAAGAAACATATTATGGAACACAGCATACAAGTACTATGGACAACCACCGAGATATCTCCCTTTTTCCCAAGTGTTCATGTATGTAGCTGATGTGCTGTTACTTCCTAGGGTAGCAATAGCAGTAAAAGATCATCATAAAGTAATCACGTTCAAAACTGCTGAACACTGAGGTTAAGTTGCTGATTTTGGACAATTTTTGAAGTCGCTATGATAAATTTGGATTGTTACGCCATTTAAGATGAAGACTTTTTAATTGACCATTGGCGCTGGTACCTCCATATTGTGATTTTTATAGGAAATAATGAGCCCCTCAGGTATTACATTTTTTTATTCTGTCTTTTTGCAATATTTTCATGTTGAGAAGTACTGGATTAGTTCATCTTTGTTTGCCTTAGGCTAAATTATTTTGATGATGGTCTTAAAGACAAGTTTTTAGGAATAAATAAAGTGCACATGAGGCCATTTTCAATAGATTAGAGAGATTAAAGGGTTAGAACCTCTATCAGATTTTTATTGATTACTGTATCTCTGTTGGGAAGATTCAGTCGCATGAATTGGAAGTGAGATGACTTTCCAATGTGGACACAGAGCCATACAAACCCAAATGAACTTCTAACTACTCCCAAATATAGAATAACAAAGCATTTTTTGTCTTATATAACCTATCCTATAGTAGAGCATTGTTGAAAAGGTGAAATTCAGATTCAGAAAATAGCATTGCGTTTGTATTGGTGCTCAGTGGCAACTTTATATTTCAGTGGTGCTGATTGTGAATAGAAACATGTCCTATACAGTCAAGCATACAGAGTGCGGTGGTCAGAAACATGTCCTATTGATCCCAGTGTATAGAGTGCAATGGTCAGGATTATGTCCTATACAGCCCAACATACAGAGTGCAGTGGTAAAAAACATGTCCCATGGAGCCTAGCTCCAGCTCATTCACAGAAATCAGATCTGCTGGCTGAGATTTATAAGTTAGCTGCTGCAGTAGTTGCAGCATTCATGGATGCTCTGGGGTGGATCTTCCTATCCCCCCTATCCTTATCTATCCCTTGGTTGGCACTCAGGAAAAAACTTGCATTGGTGTTCAGTGCAAACCTCTAACTTTACAGTGGTGTTTAGGGGAAAGTTTGCATTGATGTTCAGAGAAGAAATTTTGCATTTGTACTCAGGGAAAAAGCTTTGCATTGAGGCTCAGAGAAAAAGTTTGTATTGAGGTCCAAAGAAAAAATTGCTATTGTAATGCAAACTTTGCATTAGTGGTGAGCAGAGACAGCGTCCAGGGAAGTATGGGGTGCTGTGTCTCTCACCTGCTTCATCTTGGGCCTCACCTCCTGGCAGCCATCCTTCTTGTACCTAATGAGGTTGTGGATCCCCTCCAGGTGGCCGAGCAATCCCAAGAAAAGTCTCAGCACTGATAGAGGGGGAAAGATGCCCTCTCCTTGGCCCATGCCCACACTCTATATTCGCCAGTTGCTGATTTGTAGTTCCGCTCTATCATTGCTGGCCAATGGCCTCCTAGCTCCCCAGGCAGCTATTAGTGGTAGCTGCAGGAGAAAAAGGTTAGCCATCATTGGGCACATATATATATATATATATATATATATATATATATATATATATAAATCAGCTGCAGCAGTGATGGGCCCTTGTTGAGAAACCCTGTGTCAAACTGTTGCTAATACACTTGTGTTTATACCTAAAAGAATTGAAAACCTGCCCTGTTTTCTGATATATAGCTGACATGTTCAGGTAGAATAGTAGACATTATGTAGAATCATGATTTCATTGATGTCAGTCTCAAAGTGTTATCAATGGTCATCTTAGAGTTCTTTGATGATTCTTGTATAATCATGGAACTCGTGTTTGTTATTTTATAGTAAGCTTATATAGTAGTATAATCGAAGGCAGACTTACCTTTCGCTATGTAAAAACACTTGAAATCAGAGGCACTGGGTATGAATCCTCTGCCATTAAAAATTAAAGCGATATTAAAGTCTTACATAAAGTGAATCACTGCACTAAATTAAATCTCTTCAGTGAATACTAAATACATAAACCTGCAGCCGCTGTAAATGAATAAATATGAAGACATAAAAAACTAAATCAATATAGTTTTCAGCAGCGCAATTAACACTCGCATACAAAAGTGCTAAATTTGACCAAATATTGCAAACATATAAAGTGCTAGTGCTTTTTAAAGTCCAACATAGTGAGAAACTCTATGTATCGTGATAAAAATCCAATCTGGAAACTCCTCCACCCGTGTCACCACGTGGAAAACAAACACATTGAGGCTCACCAGAACTATTAGAGACTATCAGCATATCCCAAAGAGAGCTACTGCTTCCTCCGTATTCCTCCTCCGGACCAGTCACTCATGGAAAGGACAAGCAAAAAAAGCCCCTCATAGTGTATAATTTAAAACTCAGCTTTATTCTACTAAAAAATGTGCTTACATGTACAAACTTGCAATTGGTCATTGGTGTGTAAACATGACAGCGGTTGTTACCAATCAGTGATAGCCGCTGCACTTCACTCCTCCACAGCGTCACTCTCGGCTACCACCGGCTTCATCTGGGTCGTCGTATGGCCACACCACTGACGCGTTTTGACACTTCTGACTGAGCCCTTGTGACCAAGTCGGAAGTGACGAAACGCGTCAGTGCATGGCCATACGATGACCCAGACGGAGCGGGTGGTAGCCGAGAGTGACGCTGTGGAGGAGTGATGTGCAGCGGCAATCACAGATTAGTAACAACCGCTCTCATGTTTACACACCAATGACCATTTGCAAGTTTGTACATGTAAGTGCATTGTTTAGTAGAATAAAGCTGAGTTTTAAATGATACACTATAAGGGGCTTTTTTTGCTTGTCCTTTCCATGAGTGACTGGTCCGGAGGAGGAATATGGAGGAAGCAGTAGCTCTCTTTGGGATATGCTGATAGTCTAGTATAGTTCTGGTGAGCCTCAGTGTGTTTGTTTTTCACGTGGTGACATGGGTGGAGGAGTTTCCAGATTGGATTTTTATCACGATATTAAAGTCTTATTTTTTATTTAAAAAAAATAAAAGCATGCTATACTTACCTGCTCTGTGCAATGGTTTTGCACACAGCAGCCCGGATCCTCCTCTTCTCGAGTCCCACGCCAGCTCTCATGGCCTCTCCCTCCTGCCGGGTGCCCCCACAGCAAGCAGCTTGCTCTTGGGGCACCCAAGTAGGGACCCTCCCAAGCCACGGCTCTGTGTGTCCATTCACACATGGAGCCGTGGCTAAACCCCACCCCTCCGTCTCCTCATTGGCTCACTGGCTGTGATTGACAGCAGCAGAAGCCAATGACTCCTGCTGCTGCCAAAAGCCAATCAGGAGTGCAAGTCCCTAGAGAGGCAAGGCTCTTGCCTACATCATTGGATCCAGAGGGGGCTCAGGGGGCTGCTGCATACAGAAAGTGTCTACCTTCATGCATGGAATGCATGAAGGCAAGAAACCTTGTGCCTTTACAACCACTTTACGTCCTTATTGTTGCCAAATGGCTTGGGTTTAGTGGCTATCCACAAAATGGGGCCCTTTAAAAACAGGATAACTGCACCAGATAAAGAGACAAATAAATGATCCAAAAATGATTTATTAACCATTTCAGCCCCGGAAGGATTTCCCAGTTTATGACCAAAGCACTTTTTGCAATTCAGCACTGCATCGCTTTAACTGACAATTGCGCGGTCCTGCGACGTTGTACCCAAACAAAATTTACGTCTTTTTTTTCCCTACAAACAGAGTTTTCTTTTGGTGGTATTTGATCACCACTGCGTCATTTCTGATCATCGATATAATCAAAAAAAGAGCGACAATTTTTTCTTACTTTTTGCTATATTACATGT
This sequence comes from Glandirana rugosa, assembly GCA_018402905.1. Classification (NCBI taxonomy): domain Eukaryota; kingdom Metazoa; phylum Chordata; class Amphibia; order Anura; family Ranidae; genus Glandirana; species Glandirana rugosa. The sequence goes on from BLSH010134698.1 coordinate 94,776, forward strand.
CCAAAAAATATATAAAAAAAATTTTTTTCATTGGTTTTGGCCGATTTATATTCTTCCTCATAGTTATGATTAAAAAAAATCGCAACCGGCTTATATTGATTGGTTTGCGCAAAAGTTGCCGCGTTTACGAATGATGAGAATTAATTTATGGGGGGGGTTTGTTTTTTTTTTCTAGTAATGGCGGCGCTCTGAGATTTTTATCGGGACTATGATATTGGGGCAGACACGTCGAACCATTTTGACACTGTTTTGGGACCATTGGCACTTATACAGTGATCAATGCTATGAAAATGCACTGATTACTGTATAAATGTCACTGGCAGGGAAGGGGTTAATCTGCAGGGGGCGCTCTAAGGGGTTAACTGTGTTCCCTGTGTATGTTCTAACTGTATGGGGGCTGGTCTGGCTGGAGGAGGGGAGCGATCGCGGCTCCCATACACAGGGAGCCTGCAATCACATCCCTTCCCCCTCTGTCAGAACGGAGATCCGTGTTTACATACACGGACCCCGTTCTGTCACTCTGGGGGAGCGATCGCTGGTAGCCAATGAACATCGAGTCCACCCTACACCCTCCCTGGCTCCCCGGAACACAGTGAGCGCGCACGAGTGCCTCTGGCGGCACACTCGCATACGATACTCGTTCTCGTGGCCGCCGTCACCTGGCGGCGTTTCGCGATAACGAGCCAAATTGCCGCTGTCAAGCCATGGCGGGCGGTCGGCAACTGGTTAATTCAGTAAGTGACTATGAGAAAGAGAACAGACAGTCAAAGTGTTTTAGGGGCCCAAAGATCTCTCTCTTCCTCAGGGCTACAAGACTGACATAAAAACACATGAAATCTAAGATTATTTAAGTTGGTTCTCATGTACATTAAGTCATGAATATAAATAGTTTATAAAAATCCAAAGATATGTTTAGCCAGTATCAAACATATATAGATAAACAATAAGTGAAATCATATAAAAAAAACAAAAATTACGTCTTGTAATCCAATAAAATAGCAGGTAGTCGTCAACTGGACCCAATAATGATAAAAAACAAAGAGGACAAATACACTATATTACCAAAAGTATTGGGGCGCCTGCCTTTACACGTGTCTGTGACGAAGAACGCTAACCGTGTGAAGCTCGCCACCTTTTGCCCTGCTATTTTGCCTTTTGATATTGCTCGTCTGTACATGTTTTTATCTCTTCAATAAATTTGGAATTTTGCATCAACTTGGGTGTGCAGCCATCCTATCTTCTACAGTACCTATACTCAAGTCTACAGCAGTGACGGGGCAAGCACCCCACCTGATGCTGATGCAATTGCAGCCAACTAAGGTTTCACCTGGAGCAGTTACCTTTGTGTGCCTTTACACGCACATGAACTCTAATGGCATCCCAGTCTTATTCCGTAGGGCTCAATATTGAGCTGGCCCACCCTTTGCAGCTATAACAGCTTCAACTCTGTCCACAAAGTTTAGGTTTAGGAGTGTGTCTTTGGGAATGTTTGACCATTCTTCCAGAAGCGCATTTGTGAGGTCAGGCACTGATGTGGACGAGAAGGCCTGGCTTGCAGTCTCTGCTCTAATTCATCCCAAAGGTGTTCTATCGGGTTCAGGTCAGGACTCTGTGAAGGCCAGTCAAGTTCCTCCACCCCAGACTCGCTCATCCATGTATTCACCTTGTTTTGTGCTCTGGTCCAAATAATTTGGTGGAGGGGGGCTACGCTATGGGGTTGTTTTTCAGGGGTTGTGCTTGACCCCTTAGTTCCAGTGAAGGGAACTCTGAAGGCATCAGCATACCAAGACATTTTGGACAATTTCATGCATCCAACTTTGTGGGAACAGTTTGTGGATGGCCCCTTCTTGTTCCAACATGACTGTGCACCAGTGCACAAACCAAGGTCCATAATGACATGGGTGAGCAAGTTTGGGGTGGAGGAACTTGACTGGTCTGCACCTCAACCTGATAAAATACCTTTGAGATGATTTAGAGCGGAGACTATGAGCCAGGCCTTCTTGTCCACACCAGTGCCTGACCTTACAAATGCGTTTCTGGAAGAACAGTCAAACATACCCATAGACACACTCCTAAACCTTGTGGATAGCCTTCCCAGAAGAGTTGAAGCTGTTATAGCTGCAAAGAGTGGGAAAAGTCAATATTGAACCCTACAGACTAAGACTGGGTTGCCATTTAAGTTCATGTGCGTGTAAAGGAAGGTGTCTCAATACTTTTGATAATATAGTGTATGTTTTACCAACAAAACAAAACCATGAATTTCACCTATTCAACAATGCAGTACTACATAGAGGAAACTTACTACATATGTACACCATTCTGTATTTAGGAGGGAAATGCTGAGCCTTGTCCACATCCACCTGTCCAGCATTCTCCACTACCATTCCCTAGTAGCGGAGTGGGCCTAGCCGTGTACTCAACTTAACTCTTGAACCTCCGTACCTCTGTACAGGATGGGAATCCCTGTGGTGCGAATTCACTCCCGTTGCTCCGAGAGAAAGACAACTGGCGGAAGGAGTGCCAATAGCATCTCCCTCGCTGCTAGAGGTTGTCCCACCTGCAACAGGTACACTCTATCAATAGGCTTCTGTACAACTTCTGTTACCCCAGGTAACCATTTGTGTATTCACCCCACACCAATGTCTTCATACCCCAATGTATTTAAGGCCCACTCGGTTACCTGCATTACACCTCTTTCAGTAACTTCAGACCAAGTGGGAACTCCAATTTAAACACTTAACTTAGAAAAGTGCAAAGGCAATTACAGAGTCCAACATTCAAAGGCATAATTCTTCCCTAATTCCTTAACTCTAACCACAGGCTGTGCACTACCCTGGCATACCTGCAAAGGTAGGGATTATGTAACACAGAGTCCATCAGATGTATTCTTCCAAAGCTGGTGGCTTCAGGGTGAACCCAAGGTTATGATGACTTAACATCCAGGCAGTGAAAAACAACATATTTCTGCTCTTCGAGGGTATTGTAATCTGTCCCATTCCCTTATGGGCATCAGACCTGATGCAGGCCCTGGACCTCTTGGCTCTCTACTGAGGACTTCTTGTAGCCTCTTCTCTGGATCTCTCTGTTGGACTTCTCACTAGATTTCTCTATCGGGGGGGGGACATCGGGGGCTCCTCGTACCAGACCACTGTCCCATATTTATATATCACAGGATAAGTGGGCGAGACCCAGAGAACAACCCATCGAAAGATTAACCGGGAAAAGGCATTAATTCATACCCTTCTAGCTGGGACAGCGCCTAACTGGCTTTATTTTACAAGCATCCTCACAAACAATTGCACTACAGAAGAACGGAGGAGCACGTCTGAACAGATCTCTTAAATCATGGAGTATAATAGAGAATGTGGTCAAAATTCTAGACTGCACAGCCATATTTAGACACTGCTTTAACACGAAACTGGAGGCAAGACTATAAGAAGGCGGAATTCTGATTTCTGATTGTAATTGGGTTTTGACAAAATAAGCCCTTATTTCCAGCTTAACAGGTTTCCTATAGTTAAGTGTTCATGGAACATTGTATTCATTCCATTTCTGAAATCACATGTTCTGCAGCCTGTTCTAAAGTTGGCTTCCTCCAGGCCATAGACCCTTTAGTAAATGAGAATATTGTTCATGTAATGCCATCATTTATCATTCTGAAATTTTACCTATTTTCATATCAATGTTCACTTAATCATGTTACTTTATAAACTTCACTGAATAAACACTGTGAGTTTTGGGAGGGAATTCTGCTTTTTTTAAATTAAATTAATAGATGAACAATTTTGGACCATGTCATTCATTTCAGGCTGTCACTCCTGATCAAATAACATAACTAGGGGTTTTTATGCATGCCAGCATGATTACTGCTTACTTCTAACGGGGAATATTTATTTGAAGTGCACAGGACTGATTTACAGCAATCCCCCTTTTCAGCATGTTATCAGAGCCAAGATTGCTTCATACGGATTAGCGACAGCAATTAGGAAATCATTTCTAGATTTCTTATGAGTGTTTAGAGATTTTAATGGGTTTTCAAATTACACGATAGCTATTTGGAGGACAAATAAATAAAATGAGGCTTTGTGTGATACAAATATTAATGAGGTGCCTATTGGATTGATTGCAAGGTATGGTTCCAAGTACAATGTAAAGGAATGGATATACTAGATGCAGTGTAATTCATACCCTGCTTTAGAAATGATATTGACATGTTATCTATTATAGAGGTGAGTAAATCGATTTGCACAAGTCAGAGTTTGCAGGAAATGTCAGAAGCTAATCATTCAGTGAGCTAGTAAAATGGGCCAAATAACCCTTTTAACAGCTAATCTCCAGGTGGCTTAGTAGTCAGAAGAGCACTACCAGGAATTTCCCAACTTGTAGGTGACATCTGATTATTTGGTGGGATCCAAAGGTGTTCTTTATTTTTAAGTATAATCTGTTACTTCATAAAAAAAAAAAAAAAAAAAATGGCTCCTACAATAGTAGACTTTGAATACTTACCTCTCCAGTGAGTGAGAACTTCGAAATTATCTGTCTTCAAGCTCCAGAGCCTCTATCAGAATCTTCAACTTTTGTAAAGCACAGAGATGCTTTATGGCTGCAAGGGCAAAATCCCCAACCTGTTGCCAAGAATGGTGTACTGACCTTAAAGTGGAAGGAACTTTTCATCACCAGCCAGCCAGCAGCTCACCATGGCCAGCAGCGGGCTGCTGGCCATGGTGAGTGGACTTTCTACATGCAGAAGCTTCTATAGGGCCACTGATAGGTGCTGCAAACCCACGAGTGCATTTTAATGACATATACTATACCAGGTTGGTGAACCGATTTGGCTAGATCTGTGTTTCTATTGCATCAGCATTGGAGCATTTCCCCTCCATGTGTTCAGACATAGAATATACCACCAAATTGCAAGTTAATGACTCCTTAGCCATCTTTTCTACACTTTCTACTAATTTCAACTTTGAAAACTGAAGCCCCATGGACCTAGCTGCAGGTTCAGGAGAGTGAAGCGTTAACTTGTGCATGTGTAGAGATCTGTGCTCAGGGATCTCTGATCTGCCACTGGGACTGAGGTGGCAGAGTGACTGAGCTGGTGGAGCAAGACACAGGCTCCATGGTGTCTTCCTTAAAATTCTGCATTCAGAAGTTAAGGTGTACAGTGTCATGAGAAAAGAGAGTCTCACAGTGCAGAGCCTCTAGTTTAATGTGTTACTGTGCAAGGTGGATGGCTCACTTTTAAGTATGGGGTACGGCCTTAATGCTGATCTTCGCATGATTGCAGCCCCACCCGGTCCAGGGCACTAGTGAGCGTATTCATGGGGAGGTCCCCATTCGCAGGGCGGTTTGGCCCCAGCCCCACAACCTGCCATAGACAGGGACAGTAGGTCCCCATCTACAGGGCGAGTAGGCCACTCCTACGAGCTTGAAAGTGTACTCAAGGGCATTCACTGTTTTAAGTAGTCTCACTCTTGATCTGTGTGTCTGCCATTGTTGCTTCTTTTTTTTCAAATATAATTTTTATTGAATCCCAGAAAGGGCAGAACCAAGTCATTACATCAAAAATGTGCAAACATTGATAAATCCAATCACATAACTTATATCATGTCCAACAAATAAACCATTTTCTGAGGTACATAAATCTCAGATTAGTATCAGTAGAGAATATGTCAGACATTTCCCTTCTTTTGTTTTGTTTGTCACAAAGCTTTTAACATTAACTACTGAGAAAGGTATGGAGCTGCCCAGTCCCTTTTCCTTTTTCCGAGAACAAGAACAAAGATAAAGTAGACAGGTTAAGAAGAGAAGAAAAAATAAAAAGGGAGGGGAGCAGTTGTGGCTGGTGGTATCCCCCAAACCCCCCCGTCGGGTCTGGTCGGCCGGTCGGCCAGTGTACTTACCTCATCCATGGCAGGCAATCAAGGACATCTTCCCTGGCTCTCCTGCGCGGACATCACGAGCAGCTTCTCCTTCCCCTGCTTGGCGGCTTCCATCTCCTCCCTCCTCCTCAGCGGCCAATCAGAACGCTTCTCCTTTCGGCCAATGGGGAAATGGTTCTCTGACACATGCTTCCTGATTGGCGGAAAGGCAATTCAGTTTGAGAATAGGGAATATTCACTCCCTATTCTCACACACCTGGGTGAGCTCCAGACGCATTTTCAGCACCCTGAGTCCACCCTATTTTGAAGCCTATTAGAGCCTCTGGCTCCAGTTGGTGCTTCATAAAACCACCCACCCCACATTGGAATCCATGCATCTGGCGTCCTGAAAGGGACCAGGCACATGGATGGGGGGCAACAGATAGGGGAGGCGGCACCGATGCGCCTTCGATGGATGGGCCGCCCCTGGAGGGGAAAGGAGTTTGAGATGGTGATGGATGATGATAACAAAGGTAGTCAATCAATATGACGTATCAGAGAAGTTTTGATCCAAAAAGAGCTGTTCCTTCTTCAGAAAGTACAAACATATTCCATAGCCCCCAGGTCTTGGAATATTTTTCTTGTTTATGCTGTGCTGTAAGTAACAAGTCCTCCATTTTTTTTATGTCTTCTACCTTGTGAAGCCAACTCGCAATAGTTGGTGGTAGTTATTTTTTCCAGTGAAGAGGGATCCAGGACTTGGTGGCAATTGATTTTTTTTATACATTTTTGCGGGAATGGTTGAAACGTGTAACAAAAAGAAGGCAGGATCGTCAAGAATTTTGTATCATTGTTGCTTTTTTTAGTTTATTTTACTTTTTCTGGATTTTAAGAACTCCCACTTCCTGTGATGTGAATAGCCTAATAAGAAATAGGATACTGATGTTACAGAGGGTTGTTCAAGAGAAGGCATGCTCCTTTTAGGCCTGTCCTCTGCATTCCCCTGCTTGGTAGTGTACATTGGTCTTTTGAACTGTTTCTACCAGTTATTTAATACAGCTAAGGAAATCAATGGGTAGGGCATGTAATGGGGCCATCTCAACTAAAACAGGGACAGAGTGGATCAAAACTAACCGCACAGGCGATGTGAGGTGATGTCAATTTGGGCTCTGCCTACCTGTGCTGTGCTAAAGGATGATATAGTATAAAGAGGGTGATAACACTTTTCAGAACTTGAAGTCGTCTGAAGTGAAGTGTCACTGCCCAACCTGCTGCCTACTCCTTGAACTGCCAATGATAATGACCACACTACCCACTCATAGCTCTTTTCTTCTACTTACTTAGAAACCAATTTCATATAAACCTGCAAGTAGAAGGACAGATTCATTTATATGATTATACAACATTTTACTGTAAAAGGTAAGCTCTACCTTGTCATTCTACCTTATGGGCTTCCTTAAGGCTGGGTTCACACTGATGCTCGATGCAGCTGACAGCAGGGGGTCCGGTGCGTTCCTGTTCTCCGTTTTAAAGAGGGATGAATTAGGGCTGAATTTTTGCCTGAATACAGCCCTTAAACTGAGCCAAAGACGCACAGGACTCCGGTGTAAGCCGATCTGGAGCTGCCACGGAGATGTGTGAACCAGCTCCATAGAGAGCCAGTCACAATCTCCTGTCATGCAAATTGGATGCGGTGAAACCCGCATCCAATTCGCATAGGTGTGAACCCAGCCTTAAGGGACATTAAGCTATCCATAACTTTAAAGGACCACTAGTGAGCCTAGTGTGACACGAGGGGCAAGAAACAAACCTGACTTTAACTGAAAATATTGAAGTCTGTATATAACTTTACCTTTGGCTAGTTTTTGATAAAGTTGGCTCTTAAATTTCTCAGGTTTCTCATTACCCCGTGAAATGTATTTGTAATAATAGCTTGCCAGTTGCCACTGGCTACAACAAAGGGCCAATTCATGTGCATTGCAGTGTAAAAAGTGCTGCTTGTTGCATCTTTGGCTTTATTTCCAGCAAAATTTACATTTCATAGGAATGACTGGCAACCTATGTAGTATGCATGCAAAATGCACCTGCAATGCATGAAATTGCATATGTGTTAACAAACCCTAAAACGTATCCCCTTACTTTGCATGTCTGAGAAATTACAGAAGACAGGAGCAAGAATAGTCCAAAAAAAATTATTGTTTCGAAGTGAAAATGTCTACAGAAATGAAAGACAGTTAGCTTTTCCTAGACAGAAAGTTGGCAAAGAATCTCAGTATCAGAAACACAAGTGAAAGAATTCCATCAGAGCACATAGCTCTGTGTCCACAATAAACGTCTTGATAAGTACTTGATTGTTTTGTTTGGGCCATGCATTTCATTTTGCGATCATTAAATTGTGTAATTTTTCAGCAGATAATATTTGACTTTGGAGTCAATGTTTTCACAGATTTTCAGGTCAGGGAGCCGCCATCAATTCTCATTTTATCACGTCAAAACATTTCACTAGCTTGGTTCCTGCCACGGGTGCATTAGTGGTTTTACAGGAATGTTAATGGCTGACAATTACCTTCTGTCACTGCATATAACTACTTACTATTAATGTTCTCTTCAATGCAGAGCTGGAATTATACAGAACTGGAATTAATGGAAACAACAAGTGGGATGGCAGAAGATATCCTCTCACATTTTAAAGGAACAATCCATTGTTAGCCCTCTGTAAAATGATAGGGTAGTAAAGCTCAAAATTAGCCTTATCGATATTCAGTTAAGGAGTATTTTTTTTTCCTTTTTTTTTTGGAAATACACAATGATACACACAGGGAAAAAAAGAACCTGGTTATATCATCATCAGGGATGACATAACTGGGATTTCATTGGTCAGCATTGTGGATATGTTGTGCTATAGCCAGGGCTGTCTTAATGCATGGCAATCACTGGGCACTACCCAGGGGTCCCAGGTGCATGGGGGCCCCATGATTGTCTTGAATTACGTCATACTTGCCAACTGTCCCGGATTTGCTGGACCAGTCACGCTTTTTACTAAGCTGTCCCAGGATGACCACGTCCTGAGCAGCATCCTGGAAAGTGTACTGTGCCCTCCTGATTGCAGTATTGTGCCCTCCTTAGCTCAGTATTGTGTTATCCTGACCTCCCTGTACTGTGCCCTCCTGATCGCAGTATTGTGCCCTCCTGACCTCCCTGTACTGTACCTTCCTGATCACAGTATTGTGCCCTCCTGACCTCCTTGTACTGTGCCCTCCTGATCGCAGTATTGTACCCTCCTGACCTCCCTGTACGATGCCCTCCTGATTGCAGAATTGTGCCCTCCTGACCTCCCTGCACTGTGCCCTCCTGATCGCAGTATTGTGCCACCCTGTCGAATCATTTTTCGCACTGACCAGGTCGTTTAGGCCCTGTCAAC